>CAUYON010087051.1:0-42309 GCA_963573935.1 Arctocebus calabarensis
TGCCTGAGGCTGAACTAGCTCCTCAGATGCCCTTGGGCTGCAAATCCCACCTGGTAAACCACCACCACCAGTAGGAACTACACCAGCTACCATTTGTGAAGTATTTATGACAGGCCAGGCACCAGAGCAGTGCTTTCCAGGCGAAAGGTCATTTTGGCTAACCCAGATCTGCCTTCACTCTTCTCTGCTGTGTCTTTTTGCAGCCCCTAGGATGACAGTCCCTGTTTGTGACTATGCTGGGGTGGGGGAAAGTGGTTTTTTGTTCACATTGTATATCAAAGCAGTACACTGAACCCCATAAATGCACCAATGTACAAAGTTATGATTTAATTAAAAAATAATAATTAAAAGAAAAAGAAAGTGGTTGTCTGTTCCCGTCTTACCCCTGAATTGGGTTTAAATTAGGGGTGTGAGGCCAGAAGTTTACAGAATATTCCAGAGATTCTGGAGCCTCAGCAGAACGAGTATGGAGGGAAACAGTCTCCCTGTCTCTGCCCAGAGCCTGGCACTGCCCCTGTGCCCAGGAGCATCCAGAATCAGATATCCTGGGATAGATGTCAGCACCCCAACGATTGGGTTTCTGGAGAAAATACAGGATGCCCAGTTACCTTTGAACTTCAGATAAACAACACATAATATTTTCAGCGTATGTTGCGTGCAATATTTAGGATATGCTTTTACGAAAATGTATTCATTATCTGAAATTCAAAGGTAACTGGGTGTCCGGTATTTTGATTTGCTAGATCTGAGAACTCTATAACTGGCATTAGCTTCACTGACAAGTGACAAGGAGCAGGAAGAACTGGGAAGACGCTGTGCAGTGCCTCAGCTGACACTGGCTCTGGGGAAACGGGGTAAGCCCCTGCTCAGAAAATCCTGTGGAGTGGATTATACCCAGGACTCCACACAAAGGTCCCCTCTCAGCAGGCCTTCCCTGACCACTGTCTGCCAGGGCAGCCCCTCGGTCTCCATCCCCTTCTTCTGATTTCCCTCAGTGTGTGGGTCATGGGCAGTAGCAGCAACATCACCCGGGGCTCACTAGGAATGTGAAGCCTTCCCCAGAGCCCCATTCCATCCTCACCACCCCTCCCACTCTCCCCCCAACCCCACTGGATCACATCCTGCATTTTTCTTTGTTTTTGTTTTTGAGACAGAGTCTCACTCTGTCGCCCAGGTTAGAGTGCTGTAGTATCATAGCTCACAGCAACCTCCAACTCTTGGGCTCAAGTGATCCTCTAGCCTCAGCCCCTCGAGTAGTTGGGACTACAGGCACCTGCCACAGTGCCCAGCTAGTTTTTTCTATTTGTAGTAGAGAGGGAGTCTTGCTCTTGCTTAGGCTGGTCTTCAGCTCCTGAACTCAAGCAATTTACCTGCCTTTGCCTCCCAGAGTGTTAGGATTACAGGCAAGAGCCACTGTGCCCAGCCCAGATCCTGCATTTCAACCAGACCTCAGCTGATTCCTGTGCACAGTGCAGATTGAAAAGCACTACTTTGCAGCACAGACCACTGCCTGTGTGCTGTCTGTCCTCTGTGAGGCCAGGACTATGTCCATCTTTTTCTCTGTTATATCCCCAGGGACAAAAAGTGCCTGACACATATCAGGTGCTCAGTAAACATTTGTCGACTGACTGACTGAACCAGAATTCAAACGTGGCCTCCCGCTCTCAAACGGATCTACTTTTCCATGCGTGTCTGCTCACTGGCTCATACCCTTGTGGAGATGGAACTCCATTTCTCCAGATCTCCCTCTGCAGGCTATCCTCCGTGACAGGATCACATGGCGATCCCACCTCTGGGGGGGTTTGGGAGGATAACTCTTGGTCAGGGGCTTTCCTCTTTGATTTTCTCAAAACATGGTAATGTAGAAGGCAGACACTAGGTTATTCCCATTTTTAAGATGTAGAAACTGAGGCTCAGGGAAGTTAAGGATCTTGTCTGAGATCACACAACTTAGAAACCAGAGAACCAGAATTTCAACTCCTATCTCCTGATTCTGAGTCAAGATCTCATTCCCTAGTCGTCCATGTGCATTCATTTGTTCATTCACTCCACAGTTGACCAGCACCAAGATGGGAGCTGAGAGGGCATTCAGAAAGTTAACTAAGCAGTCTTAAAACCCAAAGGCCTCCCAGGCTGGGTGAATATGCAACGAACGGTAACACAGTGGACCCACTGCTTCTCTAGATTTAAAAATCAGCGGAAGCACAAAGGTGGGCTCAACCACTCTGCCTGGAGGACTCCCAGGAGACTTTCCAAAGGAGGTCACATGAAAAGTAGCCCGGCAGAAGGAGGGGCAGGAGGAGCATTCCAGGTGGAGAGTGCAAAGCCTGAGAGTGTGGAGGTGCCCGCCTGCTCGGGGGTGGTAAGCTGTGTGCCAGGAGAGAGAGGGAGTGAAGGACAGGCTAGGGAGGGCAGCAGGCCTGCCTGCTAAAGGCCTGGAATGCCAAGACGGTGGTGGCCCTTACCCATGTGCCAGCCGTATTCCCAGGATGATAGGACTGGGTATTGGAACTTCTCCTCTGGCTTCTGTTGATATCGCTCCTTGAGGTACAGGGCCCGGCCTTGACCATCATGTGAGATGCCTTGGAAGAGAAGCTGCATGGTGCTTGCAGGGACTGGCCTCATTTCCAAGCTCTCTGGCCTGGTCTGGCCTACTGACCCCCACGTTGTTCCTCTGGGCCTGGTCACCCAGACTCTGTCTCCCTTGGATGGGGCACCCTGGGCACCCACTCCCTTGGATGGCTGGCTCCGGACCCCCTTGGTCTCTGGCCGCCCAACCTGTACCTCCTTGTGGTCAAGGGAGCTGCTGGCAGGCACTGGGCCCACTGCCAAGCCTGTCCTAAATGGGGCCTGCTGGAGCCGCTTCCTGGGCACAGTCCTCTCTTGGTACTTGTGGCCATAGTTGATATTCCAGGCAACCCGGGTAGTGGTTTCTTTTTGGATACGCTCCCTCCAGCAGGCCTGGCTCTGGGAGGTCAACAGCTCCCTCATGGCAAGTAGGGAAGGCAGAGGAAAGAGGAGGGAGGAAGGATTCTTGCCATAGCTCTGTGGCTTGTGTTTGGGTTGCTGGTGCCTGGTCTCCAAGGATACGTGTAGCCAATGAGGGCCAGGTTGCCAAGGCTCTCCCAGAGAAGTGGGGCTGGGCCACCCAGGGGACTTGGACCACCCACAGGCAGGACAGACCAAGCTGGAAAAGGGAACAGCCCAGTCACAACCAACCCAGCTTGCCAGGCAGGAGGCCTGGCCCTTAGTCAGAGGGGCCCAGGGATCAGGCCTTTACTTTCACCCCTTGAGAGCCTGGGGGTATGGCATGGGGTGCCGCACACAGCTTGTATTCCACTCATCAAACCCCTTTGGACATCTACCATGTGCCGGGAACCCAAAGGGGTCCAAAGAGAGGCCCTGTCTCCATTGTTAGGAAGCTCTGGACACATGGCTGAGGGGTTTGCCATGGGGACTGTAGCTCTTCAGACAAGATACAGCTCAGTACTTCCCAGATGAGAGGCCTCATCCGTAAAACGGGATAATGGGCACTACCCTTAGTATGGGTAGAATGACATTACAATGGCATATGAAACACTTGGGGCAGAACTGGCTCATAGGACGCACTCCATAAAGTCACCTGCAGCTCTGCAAGCACTTGCTGGCTGCCAGCTCCCACACTGTGCTCAGCGGGAGCCGCCAGCTGCCTGCCCAGGTAACAAGGGTACTCATGGCTCTTTTTCAAGTGAGAGACTAGGCAGGACTCCCCCGGGGCACAACAGTTGCTTGCCTTCTCAGTATGAACGGGCCCTGGGCACTGGCCTTTCCACATTTTCTCACTCAGTCCTCACAGTGATTTGCAAACAGGCTGTTTTACATCACTTTTCCAGATGAGAATATAACGAGACTGGACTCCAAAACCCATGACCATCTATTAAAGACACAAAATTCTCCCAAGGAGCGTGACAAGCACCTGAGAGACCCACAGGCCATGTGGGGCAGAAGAGGACACGGCAGAAGCCCCAGCAGCACCATAGAGCCAGCTCTCCCATCCTCACACCCTTGGCCTTCCTGACCAGGGCTCCCCAGGGGTGAGCACCAGTTAGCAGGAGTTACCCACGATTTCCTGGGGCTGCTTGCCTGTCCACTCTTTTGGGTAGGCCCTCATTTATTCATTCAACAAACGCCATTTGCTCTTGGCCCTGTGCCAGGTAGTAAGCCAAATACAAAAGGTAAACGAGGGACAGAGCTCATGTGCTTCCTCCCTTCAAGGTTTCACAGTCCAGAAGGCAAGACAGACCAACCAGGCTGATGGAGAGTCAGGGAAGGCTTTCTAGAGGTGAATTGTGAACATAAGTTAGCCAGGCAAGAGTGTGGGGAATGTTGAGGACTGGGACCCCCACTCTGAAAGGCAAGAAAGGCCAGGGTTGTACAGACGACCTTCTCTGCCCAGCCTTCTTAGCTATAAAATGAGGGGAGTGAGAGAGTCTGAGATATTTCAGAAGATAAAGCTTAGATTAAGTGAATTAGCCGGAGCCTGGTATCTTGCTTTTGAAGCACTCAACAGTGGTTATCCTTTAACCCTCTGAAGCCGGGCTCCCTGTAGGCACCAATTACTCATTCTTTCCTTACTGACTGCCTACTGCATGCACAGAGCTGTAAGTGAATAAAGTTGACAAAACGTGCTGCCTTCATGGAGCTTGTGTTTCCCTGCTCTGTCCTGCTCAACACTCTGTCAGCACTTCCATGGTATCTCAGAGGGTAGTGCCTATCACACAGTAGGTGCTCAAGGAAATGACCAATGGGCACGCTCCATATTTACTCTGTTGTGGGGTGGGGTGGGGCGAAATCCAGAAAGCCTCTCTGACCCAGGCTGGCTCTGAGTCCAGGGAAGAGAGGGGTGAGTGTCCCCTGCCTCCAGCCTCAGATCCAGCGTTGTTCCCTCCGCAGTTTACCCTAGCCTTGGCCTGGCCAAATTCGCATATCTAAAGCGGCGACCCCTAGTGGTCATTCCGACAACGACAACACTGGGCAGCTGTCCTCCTGCCACGTGGTAGACAACGTCCCCAAGACCATAGGAGGCTGAGAAGGTACAGTGACCACCGGTGGCGCCTGTGGCTCAGTGAGTAGGGCGCCAACCCCATATACCGAGGGTAGTGGGTTCCAACCTGGCCCCAGCCAAACTGCAAACAACAACAACAAAATGGTCCGGCGCCTGTAATTCCAGCTACTTGGGAGGCTGAGGCAAGAGAATCCCTTGAACCACTTTATGTGGTCCTCAGGAGTTAGAGGTTGCTGTGAGCCGTGACCCTGCGAGGGCAACATAGTGAGACTCTGTCTCTAAAACAAAAAAAAAAAGTGCAGCGGCCTCCCAAGTACCTCAAGGCCTGTTAGAAAAGCTGCCTTTAGATTTTGTTCTATGCCTGGAAGCAGCACCCAACTTCAGGGTCCCTTTCCTAAATTCAGGCTTTTAGAGCTTTAATACAACCTTGACCATTACATACTATCTGTGTCACCTTGGGCAAGTTACTTAATGTTTCTGAGTTGTGGCAAACTCTTCTATAAAAAAATGTAATAATGAAATGGCTGGGCATTGTGACGGGCGCCTGTAGTCCCAGCTACTTGGGAGGAGGAGGCAAGAGACTCGGTTGAGCCCAGGAATTGGAGGTTGCTGTGAGCTGTGATGCCACAGCACTCTATCCAGGGTTGACAGCTTGAGACTCTGTCTCAAAAAAAAAAAAAGTAATAATGAGACTCAGTCCTAGCGGTAGTGTTACTTAGGATGCTGGTTTTCTTACTTATAGTTGATTAACTCATTTAAACCCCATCTAACAATCCCTGTGAAGGTGGAGGGTAGCCCCAGGTCTGTCTCTGGCTTAGGCCTACACTAAGGGACAAGGACAAACTGGGATGTGGGCTGGGTGCATGCGATGCACCCCATTTCCCTCCCACCTTTCTGCTCACCAAAACCCCATGTCTACTGACGATGCTCAGCCCTGGTCCTCAGCCCACAGTTCTGTCAACAGTGCCATGTCACCACTCCTGGGACTGAGTACTGGTGTCATCAAAGTGCCCCCTCCTGGATTATAAATGCTCATGCATAAGAACATCTTAGTTACCGTGCACCAATAAGAGTAATTTTTTATGAATCCTTACCATGTACTCTGACAGGCTTTTTATGTGAATTTTGTCAGCTAATCCTCAGACCACTCTCTGGCGTAGGTCCTATTACCCCATTTCATTGGTGAGAAAACTGAGGCACTGCTTTCTGTGAGGATAAGTGACCCCCTGAAGATGAACCCCCAGGCTGTGCTTATAACCCCACGCTAACTGGTTTCTCCACAACACTCAGGCACCTCTTCTCCCAGTATTTCTGGTCGGACAGGGCTTACCCTGGCCAGTTGGGATGAAAATACTTGGGGGTGAGAGGGGAACTGAAGGTGGGGAAGGGGTCTTTCTAAAGTTAATTTTATCTTAGAATGGAAGCTTCCCATTATTTTCCCATTTTACAGATGGGGGCAGTGAAGCAGCAGAAATTGCCTGAGGGGATCTCAGCTGGTAGGCGGCAGTGCTGGGACTGGAACCCAGAACTGAACCTGAAGCGTGCTGCCACTGCTGAGAGGTTCTCCCACGCTGGCTTGTTCTGCTGCAGGGACGCAAGCTGCTTGTAGCTGGCATTTCCAGGACTTGGCACCTTTGCCAGGTTTCCCTCTTCTCGGAGATCACCCGGCCAGGATTCAGCTTTGCAGGAAGATGTCCACTGCCTAGAAAGGGAGGCCACTCCCAACAGGGAGAGGCCAGGGGGAGGCGCACTGGTGCCTTGGAAGGCAGTGCTCATAGCAGAGGGAGGAAGGAACGTGGGCAATAAAAGGCCTGCAGATTCCTTTCCTCTTTGAGCTTTGTTCTGGGGAGATAAGCAAGTCCAAAATGCGATATGGGATGTGTGTCACAAGTCAGGCTCATAAATTCTCCATTTCCTGCCTGCTTTAGAGAACATTTGAGGAAGAGAGAAAAAGTGTTTGAGGGGACCATGCACATGAGCTGGTCCTGTCCTGTGGGCTTGGGGGGCGAGACGAAGCCTTATCATACACAATGCTGAGAAGGATCTCTTTGTTCAAAATGATTCCTCCCACCATATGTTTGGGCATCATCCTTAGGACAAAGGCAGAGGAAAAAATCGAATCCAGGCTTGCCTTTAGCCCGTGCTCCCTCAAATGTGACATTTTTACTCCCTCTTCGAGTGATGATTTCCTATTGTGAAAAGAATATCCCTATAAGACATATTTCTGGAAAAGAGTTTTCATTAGAGAAATACTCTGATTACAAAGCCCCTTCCCCTTTCAAGTTAATGGAGTCTTGGAAAGACTCCATCCATCCTTCTCCTGCCCCTACTTACATCAAGCCCAGAACTCAGGCAGAAGGGAACTTTAACAATCTTGCTTCTCATTTTAAAATACAAACTTGGCAGGCTGACAAGGATCGAGCACTCGTTTTACCATTAACCTTTATTCTGCTAATTTTTAAAGCTGTGCAATTTTCAGGGGAAATTAAATCCCTATGTGCCCTACTCATTTTATACCAAACTCATCAAAATATGGCTTTCAAGGCCCCTTTGAAGTCCTAAAACTAGACATGTGGTCAAGGGGCCCAAGTGTTTATAAATGCCTTGGGAACAAAGAGACAGGTTAATAAAATGTTTCCTTCTTGGCAGCATGGCCCGTGAGTGCTTCCCTGGGTTGCTCAGGATAATCTGCAGAGGGAGAGGCAGCATCTGTGCTTAAAAGGGGCAGAACCTCTGCAGGGTGCAGCCATCTGCTTAACTTCCATGGCCACACCATCAGCTCCTAGTAGGAAAGGGGCAAAGTCAATCAGTGAAAGTCAGAAAGTACCCGTCCAGAGCCAAGTTTCAAAGTTTTCAAGGTGTGTGCACAAACAACAGCTGGTCTCCATGGCAGCCAAGCCCAGGTGCAGATAAGAGCTGCCCTCTGGTTCTAGCCATAGGCCAGTAGAGAGGCCCACAGATTTACACCCTGAGATGTTTTTGATGTAACAGATACCAGTTGGTTTTAGGGAGGAAAAGTGCCCTAGCATCACAATTGCCCCCATGCAGAGGAGCACTAGGGGCACCCACGGCACAGTCCCATGGAGGAGTGTTAGTTCTAGACTCACTCAGACTCTGACAGGTGTTCCGGTGCCTGTAGCTCATCGAGTAGGGTGCCAGTCACATATACCGGGGCTGGCGGGTTTGAACCCTGCGCGGGTCTGCTAAATAACAATGACAGCTACAACAACAAAATAGACAGGCGTTGTGGCGGGCGCCTGTAGTCTCAGCTACTTGGGAGGTTGAGGAAAGAGAATCACTTAAGCCCAAGAGTTGGAGGTTGCTGTGAGCTGTGACACCACAGCATTCTACCAGAGGGCAACATGGTGAGATTCTTATCTCAAAATGAACAACAAAAAAGACTCTAACAGGGAACTGTCCCTCCAGCTCCCAGTGGGATTTCCTTTCATTCTCACAACCACCTAGAAACTGAGGAAAGGCACTTTCTCCAGGGCCACAAGGCCAGCGAATGTAGGCGCCATCTTTAAGCTCTGAGGTGCTGATGCCAAAGTCTGTGTTAACTTACAAATGCTGCCTCCCTCAACAGAAACCGGCCAGGCTTCCAGGTGGAGAAATCAATGCTGCCCTGTGCTTCTCTGGGCTAACCTAGCACCATGCAGTAGCTTGGCCAGAACCCACCAGGCAGAGCCTAGGTGGACTCTGCAAAGTCCATGGACCTTCATGGAATAGGAGTCTAGGAGACAGTCCTTCACGGTGTAGGCCACAGATAAGGCTGCTTCCTTCAGGAGGAGGGGCAGAAGACCTCCTTTCTTCCAGTCTTCTTCCTCCCACCTGTGGGAGGTAAATAACTTGCCATCCTTATTGTAGTAGGTGTCAGAGAAACACAAAAGGGATTCGGAGTCCCCCTTCCCTGCTTTTCCCTCCACTGGGAGGACCAGGACTTTGTACCATTGTAGCACCTGCCAGGGGCTCACCTGGGGGCTCCTGGTTCCACACAGAACAGCCAGAGGGTAGAGCTCACACTCTAAGGTCAAAAAGGCAAACGTGACAGTCCAGCACCTGAGTTAGTGTTGTCACTCATAGTGTCACGGGTTTGTTGTGCTGGGTACACATCCATCCTAAGAGCATTCAGCAACCAAAGCTGAAAAGCAAGAGAACAGGAAAAGGAGGAGAAGATGGTAGCATTCCCTAGAATGAAAGTTTCCCAATGTAATCAGGAAAAGACACCCCAGCCCCTTGCCCCAGGCCCACATAAAGAAGCCATGCTCACTGTAGAAACAAGTTGCTAATCTGTGTCCTTTTAGCCAGGGTTTGGGAAAGCTGGTCAGAGGCTCTAACCATTTACTCAGAAATGACACCATCCAAGAACACCAGGCACACAAGGGGAACTTTACGGAGCAAACATTTTATTTAATAAGTTATAAGATACAATTTACAGTCGGCATTTGATTCCAGTTTGGCTTCCTCATCCCAGCTTACAACACTTGTGGTCCTTTCACATCAGGCTTTGGGCTACTCCAGTTTCTACAGGTGGGTTTTTGCCACCAGCACCCACCCCTGCCACCACCCTCCTCAGGACCAAGCAGCAAATCAGAAAGGCCTGCCTGCCCAGCTATGGTACTCATCTTGATTTTGCTGTCAGGCAATGTTCCTGATGCCTTAATTTAATCCCAGAGTCAGGACAGTACACAAAATGCCCTCCGCCCCATTTCTAGATTTCTGCACCTGCAATCTGCTCTCCAAACAGCCTCAGATGACACGCGGTCATGGCCGAGAATGCAGCCAACGTCAGCTACACAGCTTTCGCCCAAGGGAGAAAAGACTCCAATGAGCCCTTCCCTTCCCCTTGACAATTCCCTGACTTGCAGGCCAAAGGTCAGCAGGGGGCTTCATTCTTTCCTCTCCATACATATCATTTTTTCCAGAAAAAGGCTGGATGAGGATGGATGCTGAGTGTCACAATGAGGGCACTAATACATGGACCCACCAGAGGTCACTTTAAACATTTTGGTGGGACTCTCCAGGCTAACAAATGGCTGGAGCAAGTGTTAAAACAAAGGCTAGTGTTGGTTAAAAGGGATCTTTGGCAAGTAGGGTGCGCTTCCCACTGCAGAATTTCCTCAGACAAAAAACTAAAGCAAAAACATGGCTGCCTGGCCAGTCACGTCTGATGATGCTGTAAGAAACACTTGTCCTGATGAGGGATCAGGCACTTAGACGCCATTCAGGCCCATTTGCCACCACATCCACTCTCTCCTTTGAGATGTGTAAGAAGGCCACTGAGCACAGGGATTGGTAATGAGTAGTGTGACAATGCTGGCTTCCTAGAGCCTTTTCTTACATAATACGGGTACTGGAATAATTAAGCTGGCTTTAAGCCATCTGCCCAGCTAGTAATGACCTAAACTAGGTCTCTTCCTTTCCTCTGCCCCCATTCCTTAGGCTTGTTTCATAAACATTGAAGAGTGAACCAGTAGCTTAGTCTAGTCCATTTCATTTAAAAAGTGTCAGTTTTGCCCATTTTCTTGGTCTATCTGCAACAGGTGGTCTCCGCCGCCAAGACTTTCAACTTGAACCAAGTATGCTCGAGATCTTCTGAGCCCATTGAATGAGCCTGCATTTCTTAAGATTCCCCAATATGTCCTTCAAGAGTCAAGTCTAGGACTCATTTCTGAAGGCACTTGAGGATAAAAATGTTTTAGGGATGGGGTTTCAGAACCACAAATAGTCTGGAGGACTTTGTATAAAATGAATTATAAACAAGCAACAAAAACAACCACAAAAAATCCTCCCAGGATTTGATGAAACTGTTTTAAGGCACTGTGACATGAAAGGGACTGCCAGGTATGTGCTCCTCCCCCCACTTGACAGCCAGAACGTAATCCCCCCTCTCCTTGACAACGTATGTGACGTTGTATTGTTGGTTGCCTACATGCTTCATGGAGACCTCTTCGCAGGGGGTGGTGGGCCCATGGACCCCGATCAGCAGCATGTTGGAACCTGGGAGGCAGAAAAGGTGGTTACTCCACATGGTACACAGGGCAGGGACAGGAGGAGGAAGGGATATGGGAGCCAAAGGCAGTGAGACCAGGTACAGCCTGCTGGGTGTCTATAATAAAGCTGGGGCCCCTTGACAAAGGGACAGTCTGGTAATTTACACACAGAGACTCATAGAGCCTAAGGTGTGCATTCAAATCTTTGTCTGGCTCCTTCCTACCCAGTGACCTTGGACATGGAACTTCACCTCTTCCTACCATAGCGACCCCATCTATATATAGGGAAGGACAGAGGTTTCTACCTCATGAGCTAGTTGTGAGGTGTTGGCTATTAGGATCTTCTCAATTACAACCACAAGAACCTTAAGGAAGGTATTATTATCATTCTCGGTTGAGAGAAGAGGAAACTGATTTTTAGGGAGAAATTTAGTGGCTTGTCCAAAGTCACATGGCTAATCGCTTTATGAATGAATGAAGGGGTGGAGCCAGGTTTCTAGCCCAGGTGGGGATGCCAGAACCCAAGTAACTGATCACGACACCCAAATCAATACCAAGTTCAAACCGCAATTACAGCAACCAGTGACACGGAAGGGCTGGGCTACTGACTGGGCTATTCATCTGTAGTGGGGATAACCCAAACTTGCCTATCCACTCTGAGGTTATATGAAAGAAATAAGAAGCAAAAGGGAAGGAAATATTTAAAAATAGTAAAGTGTAAAACAGGGTAATAGACTTGGTTCCTTGCAAATGGCTGGGTTACGTGGAGGATGGACACTGCAGGAAACTCAGTAGGGAAGACTGAAGTGTATGTAGCAAAGGCCCTACCCCACCCCGAGCAGGCCCACACTGCCTACCGGCTTTGCTGCAATCCACCAGGAAGGAGCTCTTCTGACCCACAAAGGCCTTCGAGAGCCCTGCTCCCTTGGAGGTCACCTTGCTGGCATCCGAGGATGCCTTGGGGATGGCGCTGTAGCAGGTCTCCGTAGAAGACCTGGTCACTGACTCCACCAGGATGGAGGAGGTCTCATTTGCTGTACCAGGGCTGACCAGACGCTGACCTAGAACATGGGAAGAAGGCCAGGAAGGAGGGGGGTGTGAATAGCTGGAACAAGAGGGGTCTCTTAGCGAGAAGTTAGGTCAGTGCCCCTTACAAAAAGCCCAGAAAAGCTCCCAAACCACACCTGTGTACAAAAGCCACTACACCTCTATTGCATATCCATAATGTTGTCTAGACCCCTATTGCATACCCATAATGTCTTCTACACCCCCTGGGGTCCCACTTCAACTATGACCTGGCTTTCTAGGCTGACAAGGCCTAGAAATAACCCCCCCATACACATACACACATAATGATGTGTCACCCAGTAGAATTCATACTTTCCATTTATATAAAATACTCTATGGGCTGGCACTGGGCACGGTGGCTCTTGTGTGTAGCCCCAACTACTGGAGAGGCCGAGGCAGGAGGACTGCTCCAGGCCAGGAGTTTGAGGTTGCAGTGAGCTATGATGACACCACTGCACTCTAGGCCATGAGATGGAGCAAGAACCTGTCTTAAAAAAAAAAATCCCACAATAGAAATACTCTATGCATAAGCAGTGTAAAAGTTTGGGAAGACATATAGTATCAAAAATGATCCTCTGCACAAGAGAGGATGATTTTTCTACCGGAATTTTCTAATTATTCTGCAATGAACTGACACTCCTTCTATAACATTGAATCACAAAATGTGGAGAGGATGTACCATAATATTTAGAATGGCTGCCTATGGTGGTGGACTGTGAGGCGGTTTCAAGTGTTTGGTATTTTTTCCAGTGTTTGAGGCAGGCACATTTTTATAAAATTTAGTAATTAGTATTATTTAAAAGTGACCATTAGAAATGAGGGGATTTTTCAGGCCTTGATCTAAATAAATAATAGGACTTCACATACGGAAGGACATCTTCTTTTCTATTAGGGACAGAAAACCATATAATGTTTCCTCAACTTCTCCACTCTGATGCTGCAGACTCATCCTGCAAATTTCAAACTTGCTCTCTGACATATCATACTGCTTCTTGACATTGAAAATTTAAAGTAGATTTAACATACCTAAAATAATGCACAGTTCCTATAGTTACTCTAACAAGACCAGCTCCACAGGGAGGAGGAATAACTCCCAAGGAGGTGATCATTACCTGTCACCTTGGCCTTGAAGGGACTGCCCACAATATGGTTAGGACCGCCATATTTGACACCAATCAAGTAGTTTCCAGGAGCCATGGGGGTGTACATGACTTTGTACCCTTCTGGGGTTTCCTGGCAATCCATTTTAACCTTGGATGGGCCTTCAATGGTGACGGACAATGTCCCTGGGCCTGCTCGGGTAGTGTTGATGAAGAATTCAGACTGGACACCTGGAAGGAAGAGGGAATGTTATGTTGATGTTTGGAGAGATGGGGGGGGGGGGTGGTTTGGGAGGCCTTTCCAGGAGTACTAAAGCAGTGGGGAGGACACACATTGGTCCTCTCACAGAAGGCTTGCCCTGGTGGTGTGGCAATACCGGCTCTGAGCTCCTGGCACAGAAAACCTCAAGCCCTGGAGTATGGCTGACATTTCGCCCACACGCACCAGCCGCCTGGACACCCTGTTCTCTTCTCTGGGCCTGAGCCCTGGCTGAGGGCAAGAAGCCTGAGTCACACTGTGAACCCACAGTATTGCTTCAGCTGCCAGGCTCCAGCTCTGCCTCTGTGGTGGGGGAGGCAGGGGCACCACTGACCTTTCCTTTCTCCTCTTTGTGACTTGGAGAAGCCCAGGAGGCCCAGGGTCTCCTCCCTTCCTCCTCAGGCTCCTAGCCCGAGACACAATGCTGAAGACTGACACCGCTGTAAACTACGACCCACCCACTCTGCCAAGAATACCGGCAACAAGCACGGGGAACAGATAGCAGCTCCCACTAACCGAGCACATGTGACCACTGGAGCCCCGGATCCTGTGCTGAGGATCACTACACGCATGTGGCATGGCATGCTTTCACAAGGGAAACTGAGGCTCAGGGAGGTGGCCAGTCATGCTACATAACCAGAAAGTGGTAGAGCCGGACCTGAACCATGTCTATATGGCTCTGATGCCCAGGTGTGTCTCTTGGCCACAGTGGGGCAGCCTCAGATGCTCTAACTGCAGCCCTGAGACACCTGGCCTTGTGGCTGGCCTAGTGAAGTCCTTCTGCACAAACATCTTGCCCTGTGATGCAGGGAAAGCTAGGACAAAGGAGAGTGACTGCAAGGCATTCTTGCCTGGGTCCACTGCTCCACAAAGCTCCACTCCCTCAGCTTCCTTTTGAGTCCAGTAGGAAATGAGGTGGTCGGTGGGGGCTGTGTGGGTGCCAAACACCAGATCCATTATGGGGCATCCCCGGCATAGCACCCCTCTTGCAGGCCTGTACTTTTTGCCAGAGTCTGAGGCACTGCCACAGCTGGGAAGCATTTTGGTTTAATTATAGCTCCTAGACCAGAGAAAGAATTATTGTTCTGGTTATCAGTGAAACAAAGGAGCTGCTATCATGCAACCCTCAAACACAACCCAGCTGTTTCTGGAAGCTCCTGAGGCTCTTGTCCCAAGATCCCCCTCCTATCTTACCCTGGTCAGGGTATTGGATCTGCACAGCCAACGAGCCCCTCCAGCAGAAGCTAAGGTAGGGGGTTGCATGAGGGGGCGGGGGAGGTGAGCCAAAGGGGATGGTGAGTCCGGGAAGTAGCTCCACCTTTAAGTCGTGTGAGGGGGCAACGGGAGGGAAGGAGGCTCTTCTGGGTACACCATGGGCAGACTGGGGCTCCTGGACCATTTCTGCAGGAAAACTGCTCAGCTCCTCTAAAGAATCTAGCACTCCCTGGTCTAACTCCCAACCTTTCAACCACCCTCCAGCAGAGTCCCACCTCGGATTCCCCACATTCTCCTGGCTCCAAAATCTGCAGAATGGACCATTTAAAGCTTGAGCCAAGAGATACAGAAAACCCACCCATGAAAAACACAGGGAAGTCTGCTTTGTTTGGAAGGTCAGGATGCTGGGTCCTTTGGCAGCCGAGCACAGATACCTTTTCATTCCATTCACACTGCAGCTGTGTAATCTCAGAATGGATATTTGGGGAAAGGCTTGGGAGTAAGAGGACTAGAAAAACAAGATGCCTTCCCCATGACAAGAGCAATATTTACACAGGGTTTGAAACAGGCCTGCTCTGTCCCTCTCCACTCCTGGCTGGGAGCCTCCCTAGAAGACCAGCTCCTTCTCTCTGCAGCACTCAGCATTTGCAAAGCACGGCCTGAAACCTGAGCTTTCAAGGTGTTCAAACTGCCAAGAGGAAGTGGGAGAGGGCCCTGGGCACAACTGGCATGAGCTAGCAGAAGGGTGAGATGTTTCTTGGCCAGTGCAGGGGAAACTGGCCAGGAGACATCTCATCCTGAATCACGGCCTGCTGTATGCTTCAAGTGCTAAGACAACCCCACCTGGGCCCTTGATGGTGGGTGCCTTGCTGGGGACCAAATGACTCTACTGCTGCCTAGAAACCCTTCCAGGGCAGTGGGGAAAATAGGGGTCCTGGTTTAGGACAGCCCACCCACTTAGAGAGGTGGGAGTCTCCGGAGCTGCGGGCGTAGGCTCTGAGGGCACAGGCCCGGACTGATCATCATTCTGCCTCCTCCCAGTTAGGTCTAGAAAGCGACTACACTTCTCTGCATCTCACTTTCCTCATCTGTAAAATGGACATCACTTTGGGCAAAATGATACTGTGCCTTTCACAAAAGACAAGCCTCTGGTCCAGCATGGAGCCAGACTGGATTCGCCTGGGGAGTCTGGCAGCACTCACAGAACCCTGTGGGTGGTTTTGCTGAGGCCACTGCTTTGGCCAGCGTCCTGGGCAGCAGGCCAGCCCATCAGTCACTTCTGCACCTGGGCACAGCTCCTCAGCCACTTGGGATACTCGCTCCTCAGGGCTGGATGCCAGGTAACCAAGCACCCATCCCTCGTCTGTGGGAAGTGAGCCCACTCCAGCCCACTCACTTTACAGTGCGGGGATTAAAGGGGGTACACACACAAGGGACCTGGGAATCCAGGATGGCCTGACTTCCCAAGAGGGTCTTAAGTAACACTAAATGCAGAACCACGCCCCAGTGACTCCCTGCACTTCCCTTGCACAAGCCTAAGAGGACACAGACTCCTACCCAGGCATTCCCCCATGACACTGACGCACTGGACACCACCTGATACCCACTTCCAGGGGACTGTTCACATAACTGCAGTTCACAGTGTGGCAATTATAAAAGGGCGGGTCTGTGTAAAGATCAGACAGATCTTTAAGCTGTCAGTTTGAAAAGGTAAGCGGCACCAAATAGGTGTGATAAGATGACTTCTACAAAATGAAAGCAAAACTCTGTGTTTGCCTATCTAATATAACAAGTAGCCAACCAGCCCAGCAACCAAGACTGGAGACAGACAGATCTTCCCTAAGATCCTCCCTAAACTGTCTACGGTATTTACTCCTAAATCTACATGGGGGAGGAGACAGAGAAGAAGCCAAAGTGAGTTTCACTTTATATTCTTCAACTGCCTGTACTCTTTACAGTCAAATGTGTCCCATCTAAGGCAAAGATGAACAATAAATTATAACAGGTTCAAGAAGCTTCAGATCCTTTGATGGTTCCATTTTTTTTTCCTCTTCCTCTATTAGAGAATAAAAGGAGGCAGAGACAGGTTGTGATGGGTTTTACTGCCACTTCAGTGTATTTCGGGGAGCTCGGCATCCCTAAAGGACTGGATAGATGGGTAGGAGGCCTCTCAGGCGACCTGCCAGACACAGCACATGAATTCTGTGTAGGCAGAGAAATCCTCAAAATTAATGGCACTGTGTTGCATTCCCTGACCACCAGCATCCTGTCCCGGTCAAGAAACTTGGCAGAGGAAGACATCAGAACCACAACAAACAGTAACGAGGTGTGATAACACAGCCATCAAGCTCTCACTCTGGATTTATCGCAGGTCAAACCACATCTCCCAAAACAACTCTGGACAGCAAGAGCCTCCAGAGTGTGCGTTATTAATCCACTTCCCCTGAGGAGCATGTACAAAAGGCTTCCACGGGGCTTGAAGATTTCCATCTGGCTTGGTCCCTGGGTCGGCTCAGTTAAGACTTGGAGAAGTGGGGTAGTGTGTTACCTGTGGTGCCCCCCTCGAGCCCTGCACCATAGGCAGATACCAGGGCAGGGTTCCCCGCTTGTCCAGGTTCCCCGACACGCACTTTGAAGGGGCTTCCAACCACATGGCTCCCGTTGAACTTTACGTCAATGGTGTGAATGCCATTCTCATGGGGGATAAAGCGAACTGCGTACTTATCTAGGAGAACAAGCATAGAAAGACACAGGGTGAGGTTAGGAAATGGACCACTGAGTTAGGGGAGGACTAAGGACAATGGGCCAATTTGCAAGGTCAATTTTAAAGCATTTAAAGGTAACGATTCTGGTGGCGCCTGTGGCTCAAAGGAGTAGGGCACTGGCCCCATATGCCAGGTTCAAACCCAGCCCTGGCCAAAAACCGCAAAAAAAAAAAAAAGGTAACGGTTCTTCTGGGAACCTGGTGCCCAGGGCACTGGATTTAAACCCTTTGGAAAATATATCTAAATCTCAAATCCTATGTTTAATACTCCAACCCCCACCTTAGAAGAATACTTTCTTCCTTTCTCACCAACATTTTCTACTTGGCTACATGAAAGGGAAACAAGTATTTCCAACTGGAATTAATGCTCCTTAATTAAGCTCAAAGTTAGCAAGTGCCTCACAGGGCTGGGTTTTGGCTGGGTGGCTGGGTCACAGCATCCGGCAAGATAATCTGTTAACTGAAATGGGCACCCAGAGTCTCCATCCAATATGCACCATCTGACCAGCCTGTCCTCCTGGAAGCCTTCCTGCCTGGCACGCAGAGAACCTGTTCTCCTCCTACCTCATTGGCCTCTCGGCCCCTCCCTGGCGCCTTGTACTCTTCATCCCTTCTGAATTTGTGTTTGCCAAAGCTCCACCCAAGCCCCCTCCTCCTCTGGTATTCTCCACGGCGGTGCATTCTTATGAGGCTGCCCATCTCAAGTCCTACAGTGCTGCTCTTCCCCTCAGGTCCCAGCGGGGTCCCCACCCTCCCCTCTTAAAGCCCAAGTGCTCCATGGGCAGCTGACTCCATTCACGCCCAGGTGTGGTCCGTGTGTTGGTGATCACTTGAAGTCACCACCAGTTTTTAGCAGGGTCCTCGCTAGACTCTGAGCAGCTCTTTCAGGGCAAGAATAATAAATTATTCAGCCTTACCTTCCTCCCAGGTCTCTGATACTAAGTAAATGTGCACTGGAGAAATGGTCTCTTTAAAGCTGATTAACAACAGAGAATTCCATATACCAAGGCACCAACAGGGCAAGAAAAATCTTCAGATATTAGGCTCTAAAGACCCAGGTCCTCTTTTTCGCATTCAGAGAGGAATATCAATACACCTTTCCCACAGAGTAAAATGAGGTCATGTACTTAGTCATGTCATAAGATTGATGATGTCATGTGAAAGGAATCTAGAAAAACTAATAGAAAATGAAGCAGCATTTGAAAAGAAAAGGAAAAAAAAAATAGAAAGAGAAAGAAAGAAAGGGCATTCTATCCCAAAGTAAAGGGTCTCCCTGGCAAATGTTTATATCCTAATTAAGGAACTCAGAGGTTCCCTGGCAGGGTTGAGACTGGTCAGCCCACCTTTGGGATGCACTCTTGCAGGGACATGCTGCTAGAAGGTGCTGGTGGGCCCCCCACGAGGTCTCCTGCTCACCTGGCTCCAGCTCAGACACGTGGCACTCCTCCACGGCTCCAGAGGGACTATGCACCTTTGCATCAATCTTGCCTTTTGCACCATTCAACCTTATAGCAAAGGATGCTGGCTGGTTAACTTTTAATCCCGATTCCTGAGAATTTAATACATTAGACAAGTTATGGCCCATGGTGTTCCTGGTCAGTGGCACACACTGACCCGACCTGGAACTCCGGGTGAGTTTTCATGAAAATAGGCTAGGAATGTTTTTCCATAAAACATCTGACAACAGAAAAGCAGGTGAGTCATTCCACATTTCCAGAGACACATAGTGTACAGGATCTTATATGTAAATCATCTTGACTGGGGCTGGAAGAGATGGCTCCTGGGGGGTGGAGACTTGAGACATTCCAGTCCATAACATGGCAGTCTTTCCAAGCAAGACCTGTGCAAGCCAGAAAACCCAGCACCTTCCAGGTCAAATACATAAGGACTCCTTTTCAGGAGAAGTCTGGAAGCTAACAAATCATGTGCTCATGAACATGAACACAGTTTTAGGTCACTGCTGTTTGTTATCTCAGGGAATGGAGAACTTACTGTAAAGGGCTACATATGTAAAGAAGGCTGTACTGCATCGCAGTATCAGCTGCACCCGTGCTTACTACCACTTCCTATATAACTAAGTTGTTAAACTTCTTTTGAGTCTCAGTTTCCTTATCTGTAAAATGGGCATAATAACTGAATCCATCTCAGAGATGCTGTGAGGAATTGTGCAGGCAAAACACTCAGCACAGGGCCTGGTCCTTACACAGAAAGGCCTAAAAGTGTCAGTTTATTATTAAATATTAATGTGCGTTTAGCAGCTGTTTATACCTTACATAAAGCAACAAGGAGAAATACAGCTTTCACTCTTCCTTGGATCGGCTTTATTCCTCATGCTTTGTCCTAGAAACTATATCCTCCCCTGGGAGAAGGGGATTAGAAATGGAGGTGGTAAGGAACAAAGGACAGCAGCAACATTTTTGGTATTTTAAGACTGGCTGATCCTGAACAGCAAAATTTTACAAGTCAGCAGTTTTGATCTAAACTCGGTTGGACAGCCACTTCTCAGAAGATAACTCTCAAGCAGTTAATGTGCAAGAAAATCATGTGAAGATCTTGTTAAAATGCAGATTCTGATCTAATGGGTCTAGGCTGGGGCTTGTAATATTATGTTTCTAATAAGTGCCCAGGTGGTACCACAGGTGCTGACCCAAGGAACACATCTTAGTTGCAAAACCCTAAAACTGCATTGCCTAATTTGGTCGTCATTAGCCACGTGTGGCGCCATATGTCTGTCTGTCTGTTTGCTTATTTATTTATTTAAATTTAAAGCATTTAAAATTAAAAATTCAATTATTCTGGTCACATTTCATGTGGCTAGTGACTACCACATTGCCTAGTGGATACATGGAATGTTTCCATCACTGGAGAACCTTCTTTGAACTGTGCAGCCCTAGGGATTAGAGACCAGGGAGGAAGCACAGAACATGAAATTAAGGAGTCTTTGATCACCAGATCCCTCCCATCCCACCCCCCTCCCAACAAAGTACCAACCGACTCCAATTTTCTAAAAAGTCTCACAAGCAAGACCAAACAACACATGCCTCTCTTTCCTAACCAGCACCAGATGCTTCTGCACAGGCCTCCACTAAATCTCTGATAAATAATTTACATATCACTTGGCATTAAATGACCCGGGAAGAACAGAGGAAGGTGCTGGTGGACACATCCCTCCTGCTGTAGCAGCTGGTTACAAAAGAGGATATATACCCTGCTGCACACTTTTCGAAATATTTATGACCAAATGTGGTGAGAGGACTCTACAGAAAAGTTTTCTGGAACAATTTCTCCAAACCTTTTGTACAGAATCATTTACATTACCTGAATCCACTGGCCACTAAATCCTTAAGAGGAAGATAAACGCCTCGGAAGATCCAAAAGAAATCTTCGAAAAGCACGAAGGCAGCTCTTTGCCCTCAACAAATGTTGGGTTTATCTCCCTCCACAGGTTTTAGTTAAGTGAGCCACAAAAGAAACTTCTGTTAAGAAGCCTTTAAATGAAACACAAGAAAAACATCTATACCACAGTGACCAGTTAGGACCCCTGGTGCTCTCCAGATGAGGCCTCTTCAATTTGTGGATTATGATTGTGGTTTGGGTTCTGTTTGCGTTCCTAAATGAAAGACTAATGTTTGGAACAACTGGTAGTATCCCAATTCCCCTCAGAATAAGATTAGAATCGCAAATGGAAACCAAGTGCATGGAACTAGATCCAACAATATCACCAATATGAGACACAGGATTAGTTTTTAATTAATCCAGTATTTTCAAGAATTGGGGGGCAGCTGAAGGCTATTTAGAGACTCTCTTTCCCAGAAATCGTACTTGGTGATTCTAGCGTGATTCCACAACTTAATTGCTACTTATGACAACTGATTATTTTTTAGTGTCCTAAACAAATGTCCAGAGGCATCTGCTAACACAACCTGGAATGAGGTGACCTGCTTGAGACAGGAAGAAAAGTTACACATCCTGGTACCCTGATAGGTTTGACTACAGAACAAATCTGCCTGATGTCAGAGTGGGGATGGAGGCTACATTTAAGAGCACACCACTGGGACCCACAGAGACCTCGTTCTGCCTCATACTAGCTGGTTCCCAGTAGCCTAAACCTCTCTGGACCTCAGTTTTTCCATCTTTAAAATGAGGTCAAGAGAATCCACTTGCCAGGTTGTTGCAAGGGTTTGCTGAGGTAACACCTGTAAGGTTTTTAACATAATTCCTTGCATACTTATTATAAATAAATAATAATAAAATAAATTACAATAGACTTTCTTGAGGAAAAGATAGCCAACAATTGCAGGCTAATCACTGGATTGTTATTTTTGTGTTTGTTTTGTCTTGAAAGCCCTCCTTATCCCTTAACAGGCTTCCTTTGTTTCTCTTCAGTTAACATTTAAAAACAAACTTGTCCGCAAACGTTAAGGTATGTGCTCTGTTTTTGCTGATCCCTACTGTCTTCTGTTGACTCCACCACAGGAGCGCTCCCTCACAGCTAGCAACATCTGTGGTCAACATGGTGAATGGAGGCCTTAGCACCTAAGGGGGATTGAAGCGGCCTCAGGAGCCCCAGGGTCTCACTGGTTGGCCTGTGGCCAAGGAATTGGATGCTTCCTTGTGTCTCACCTGAAGGCTCATAACAGTGAGGCGGCGGGCATCATCAGAGGGTGCGATGACTGGCACCAGGTAGGGGCTGTCGGGGATGTGCTCATCGTTGAACTTGATAGACACCTCGTAGTTACCTGTAAGGACAGGAAAGAGATTCTGAAGAGGTCATTCCAGAGTGTTCTGTTGCTTCTTACCTAGTGCTAAAATGCCTCCGGAGAGACCCAGCCCTCCTCAATGGCCCCAAGTGCTTGGTCAAGAGAGGATCACCTAGCTGTGCCCAAGCCAATATGATTTTCTTAGGTGGACAAGGCCAGGGATTTTTTTTTTTCTTTTGAGACAGAGTCACCCTCGGTAGAGCGCCATGGCATCACAGCCCACAGCAACCTCAAACTCTTGAGCTTAAGCTATTCTCTTGCGTCAGCCTCCTAAGCAGCTGGGACCACAGGTGCCCACCACAATGCCTAGCCATTTTTTTGTTGTAGTTGTTATTGTTGTTTAGCTGGCCCAAGCCAGGTTCAAACCCACTAGCCTAGGTGTATGTGGCTGGCGCCCTACCCACTGAGCCACAGGTGCTGCCAAGGCCAGGGATTCTTAACCTGGGTCCACACAGTCCCCAAATTATCTATGTATAATTTGTATAATTCAGGATATCCATGAACTTGAATGGGAAAAAAATGACATCTTTATTTTTGCTAGTCTCTAACCAAAATTTACCACTTCCTTTCTTTAAAAATATCAACAAGAAGGCGGCACCTGTGGCTCATCGAGTAGGGCACCGGACCCATATACCGAAGGTGGCGGGTTCAAACCTGGCCTCGGCTAAACTGCAAAACAGAAAAATAGCTGGGCGTTGTGGTGGGCACCTGTAGTCCCAGCTACTCAGGAGGCCTAAGCCTAGGAGTTGGAGGTTGCTGTGAACTGTGTGACGCCACGGCATTCTACCGAGGGCAATAAAGTAAGACTCTGCCTCTACAAAAAAAAAGTATATATATATATATATATATATCAACAAGAAATCATAGCATATTTAGATAGACCTGTAACTTATATCAACAATAAAAATCACAGATATTTTTATATCATTTGAAAGTTTTACAGGTATCTCAACATATCATTTACACTTACCATTACTTTGAAATTAAGGGAGTTAATAAACTGACACCAAATCTTATGATTTAACATATTAATGAAAACATACATGTTTCTACATATGTTGCATGTTTGTTCTTATAATATTTTAATAGAATTGATTTCCTTTGAGAACTATATATTTTTTTGTTTTTGTTTTTGTTTTGTTTTGTTT
Source organism: Arctocebus calabarensis (assembly GCA_963573935.1). Lineage (NCBI taxonomy): Eukaryota > Metazoa > Chordata > Mammalia > Primates > Lorisidae > Arctocebus > Arctocebus calabarensis. Next base: position 23,352 of record CAUYON010087051.1, read on the forward strand.
TTTTGAGACAGAGCCTCAAGCTGACACCCTGGATAGAGTGCCATGGCATCACAGCTCAAAGCAACCTCCAATTCCTGGACTCAAGTGAGTCTCCTGCCTCCGCCTCCCAAGCAGCTGGGACTACAGGCGCCCGCCACAATGCCCGGACAGTTTTTGGTTGCAACCGTCATTGTTGTTTGGCAGGCCCAGGGGCTGGATTCGAACCCGCCAGCTCAGGTGTACGTGGCTGGCGCCTTAGCCTGTTGAGCCACAGGCGCCACGCCTTGAGCACTATATTTTAACAGAATTGATTTCCTTTGTTATCAGACGTATTTCATTTTATATGCCTTGAAACATTATCCTGAGAATGGTTGCCAGATGCCAAGAGTCAGTGGCACACCACAGGTTAAGAACTCCTGCTCTCTGGAGCTTGGGTGCTGAGGCCACTCTTCTGGGGCAGCCAGCCACGAGTCATGATGGGTAGAGACAGAGGCTGGTCAGCGGAAAGAATGATGCAACCGAATGAAAGCAAGAAGCAGAGAGGCCAACAGAGAATGATGAGAGACGAGGGTAAGGATGCCCACCCCGTGGAGGGCTGGTGGTATTTCCTGCAGTCAGATTTCTGGGAGCTCTCTCATGTGCCCACATATATACAGTCCTCATTTACTTGAGCTAGCTTGATAGGGTTCTGTTCCTTGCAACCTAACCATTTTCAAACAAGAAAAATGTTCTCCTGAAACCCTTGGTACATACCAGGCTCTTGGGCAATATAAGACACACCACATGACCCGTTTTTATGGTCATCGAATGTAATCTCAGCCTTACTGGGACCCTCGACAGCGATGGAGAGGCCCCCGGCGCCTGCTTCCCGGGTCCAAATGCTGAACTCAGCTGAGAGCGAAGAAATACCTGGTTAGTGACCATGCCCAGCAGAGCCCCTGCCCCTCTTTTGTTTAAACCTGCAGTGCTGGGTTTCTCTAACCTCCAGCAGATCCCAAGCAAGGGCCATTGCTGGGGGATCCCAAGCATCATCAATGGTAACTAAGTTAGGAGAAAATTGGCATCTTTTAAATATAGCTAAATCAAGCCAGAAAAAGAAGAAAATGTTTAGTTTTTACCCCTACAGATCTTCCCACCAACAGTGACTTTGAGAAGGGACCTTTATGGTGGAGTTTGTAGCATTCTAGTGTGTTCTGCAGAACTTTAGCCCTGCAAGATGCTCTAGAAACAGAGTCATTACTCTGCTCCCCTCTATATGCACACTAGTAAGTTACAGGCTCCAAGAAGGCTCCCAGCAAGAAACCTGCTTAGCTACGCCTAAGCAAGCAATTCCCAAACTTAGCTAGATGCCTTGTTTTAAAGAAAGCCCCTTACTACGACCTATCAGAAGCCTTCTCTTTAGAATGGCTTCAGGTCTCACACTGCCTAGGCTCAACTCTTACTCTTCTCAAGTGACGACTCTGCCCAGAATGCTCACCTGGGACTCCTGCCTCTCCTCTCTCCAGGCCGGGGCCCCCTGCACGGACCTTGTGGGCGCCTCCCTCACCAAGTGGCCCCACCGTGAACTGGAAGGGGCTGCCAGTTATGTGCTGCCCTCGGTACTTGACGCTGACTGTGTGGACGCCCATCTCCTGGGGCACGAACCGGACACAGTGCGAGTTCTTCCCCATGGGCACAATCTCTGCCTCGGTCACACGGCCAGAAGGGCTGGTGACATGGGCCGACATGTCACTGCTGTTGATTTCTGAAAGAGGGTGGGAGGTTGGGCGAAAGAGAGGAGGGTTAGGGTGAAGGTCCGAGGCAGCCAGGGCAGGGCACGGCACTTAGGACAAGCAACAGAGGGCAAGGTGGTATAGCCGGCAGACGTGGGGTGCTCAGGCCTCCCCCACTTCAGGCTGGATGCCAGCCTTCCTATGGCCAGCACCGAGTGAGTAGGACCCTTCAGGTCACCCAGGGCCAAGCGCTTTCTAGGGGCAGGGCACTGACACTTCTTGCCCCACTGAGTACTTTTACAACCTTCCTGGCTGAAGCTGAGTTAATTCCACATGGCAGCTTCCAACCAGAGCCTGAGATGGCAGTCACAGCACATAAAAACTAGGGTTGCTCAAATGTTTCTAGGCCAAAGGTGACATGGCCATCTGTGATGCTTAGACAGGCTCTTTCCCACAAGGGTAGAAAACAAGAGTCATCATCTCTTTCTTCCAAGATGCTCTGGCATTTCTTCAAGGCAACAAGACACAATGCATTTAGACGAAAAAGTGAACACACGTCAGTCCCAATTACAAAGGGGAAACCATGCATGAGCAAAGCTTTGAGCAAACCGAAGACCAGAGGCTGCACTTTCAGAAAAGAAATGCCTCGGGTCACCAACAGCAGGATGCAGACCATGCCTGCTCCATGTGAGCTACTCGTGTCATGCTAGTGACTGTGCCTGCACTGACACAGTGGGGACATGCAGTGTGTTGAGCACGGCATCACCTATGGCCAGTAGGAAACTGCACCCTCCAGCCCTACAGGATCTGGGTTGAGCAATTCATGACTTTGAGCCCTGAGGACAGAAAAAGGAAGAGAGGTTGAGGAGAAGATCGCCTCATGGTATGAACTAGATGTTCGTGTTCCTCCATTGAACCCCTACCCACCAATGCGGTGGTATTAAGAGGTGAGGCCTCTGGGAGGCAATCAGGTTTAGAAGAGGTCATGATGTCAGTGTAAGTGCTCCCTAACCCCAAGAGCTTACTCACTCTACCACGTGAGGATTTAAGAAGAAATTATCACTCTGCAACCTGGAAGAAGACCCTCACCAGAACTGGACTATAGTGGGCTTGACTGTGGACTTCCAGCTGCCACAGCTGTGAGAAACAAATTTCTGTTAGATACCATGAGTGTATGTTGTTTTTTTTACAGCAGCTGAAACTGAGATGGCTCACATGACCTGGGTCCTGAAGTCCTGTCTCCCACTCTAACTGATGAGAGAGGATCGTGTGGGTAATGAGGGGAAAAGCAAGTCTTACCCAGAGTCAACCAGTCCTGAAGAACTAAAAGGAATTAAAAAATAGTCAAGGCCTGGAAGAGAAAGGGGAAATGTCTATTTTGCATAGAGATACTTGCTAGTCCCTCAAGAAACAAATAAGCCAAGAGAACAGAACAGATAATTCATGAAAAGAGACATGTAAAGTAAATGAAAATACAGTGTAGGTCCCTAGTAATCTGAGAAATGATACTGAAGACTGGATACTATACTTTTCCAGCCAACTGGCCGAAGTGAGAAGGAAAGACAGTGCCCAGGGCTAGGGGGGAACATGGAGAAACAGGCACCAATACATTCCCTGTAGGGCAGTCTTCCAGGGCATGGTCTAATGTGCACCAGCCCAGCAACCCCACTGTTGGGCACCTGACCCACATCCAACATCCTGAGCACGTGATGGCAGATATCAGAGTGGCACTGATGATAGGAGCTGAGCCACGGAGAGGAGTGGGTGTGACACACGACTAAACCACGAAATAGAATCTCACCAGGGCTGTTAAGAAGATGATGTGAAAATGTTTTTTGAGACGTAAAGATAACCACAATGATGTGTCTGGGCAGTACACCGCGTGATGGAAACTGAGCACACGTGTCAGGGAGGATGGAGCCAGCTAGGGTCTAGCTCTGTGCCTTAACTGTGAATCATAATATTCTGGGGTGGTGGGATATGAGATGGCACTTACTCCCCCCATCTTGGGGCACACAGACTATTTATGATCACAAAAGATCAGTATGGCTCTGAGTGTCTCGACCTTATAGCAATGAGGCTTTTACCATGTTTACACACGGCCCAATGTTGACCAACAAGAAGAATTCCTCTACTACAGCCAGGAAGATAGAATCAACAGACATGGGACACATTTAGGAAGGACAGAGGACACAGTATAGGAACATCAGCCTCTCCCCGCTCTAGGAGTTCACAGCACGAGCTTTATCTGAAGACTATTTTGATTTTTCTTCTCTGTAGAATCTGTGCAACTCCATAGCACGTGCCAGCTTCTGGGCAGAGGAATCTCAAAATTTTCATTTAAGCAGTAAATTCTCTTTGGGAGGATTCTTTATGGCAGGGACCTAGGCCACATTTTAGACAACTGGTTAAGTGGGCCCCTCATGGAGTAATTCCCTGTGGAAGGGCTAGATGTGGCCACCTAGCTTTGCAGCACTGCCCTCAATCTAACTGCAGGAATGAAAGAGATGAATGGAAGTGCCAGAAGGATGGCATCTGGCCACCACTTCTTAAATACTTCTGGATGTTGCCATCAGCAGAGCCAGTTTTCTCATGACATTCAACAGATAATAAACGTAAAAATCTAGAAACATATCTATGTTTCCCCCATGTGACACACAGTTCTCATTTAGAAGAACAAAAAGGTGGCAGGTAAACAGATTTAATTTTCTTGGATGGGCCTATATGAAAATAAATAGAACATAATAAAGTGAAATGAAATAAAATGAAATAAAAAGGTTACCACAGAACATAGTATGTTCTGGACCGTGCCTGGACTTGGTTCCCAAAGGTGCCCGTTGCCCCGCTGCTGCCCTCCCCACCTACCCCCACGCACACCTGGGATCTTCAGGTTCAGGTCGCAGATGCTCCCAACGGTGGCCACAGAAGGGGCCCGACTGGTACGGGTGATGCTCTCCTTGACTCTGCCTTCCCCACTGATTTTCACAGTGAACGGGCTCCCTGCCAAAACCAAGAAGGTTTCTGTGAGTAGCCCCAAGGCCAAGGCGCAGCATTTGCAGAGAACCCAAGCATCATAAAGGGCAGGTGGAGGGGCACACGTACCAGGCACATGCTCGTCAGCGAACTTTGTGGAGACGATGTAAACCCCAGGCACAGTGGGGAAGTAGGAAACTTTGCAGGTGCCATCTTCCAGGTCCTCGGTCTGGATGTCCACCTTGCTGGGGCCTTCCACCGCCAAGGATATGCCACCATAACCTGCAACACAGCAGCCGCAGGCTGTTCTGATAGCAGCTCCTCAGGAAGGGGGAGCTCAATGAATGCACTGCTGCATTCACCCAACCCTGGAAGTTAAAACTAGTCCTAGACAGTAGAAAAAAAGTAATGGTGGTCCTTGCTTGGAGGCAGATGAGCAGGTTTAAGGCTCTGACATAAGCTGCTGAACATGGCTTTGACCAGAGAACCCCTTCTTCAAGGATACCTACTAATAGCCCACAGAACACAGGTCATGTGCAACCAGCTGGAGAGGACCCTGCCCACATGCCTCCAAGAGTGCACTGCCTCAGGCGTTTCCCATTAGCCACAGACTGAGAATGGGCACTTTGGGTAGTTCAGCAGATGTGATGGATTAACAACATGAGGAACCTGTAGGGAGTCTCTCTTGCCCCCTCCCGTGGAACTGTGACTTTGTCTGAAATTCACCAGCATGGTTGTCAATCAAGAGGAAATAGCAAGCTTGGGAGGTACCTAATCAAACACAAACCATCTCTAAGAGGGAATAGAAAGAGATGCCTTATTTCCATGAAAGCCCTGCTCAGATGAACATAATCTTGGCCAGCACCCAGCAATCTGCTTGGGATAAATCCAGGAGACTCTGGGAAGCTTAGGACAATGGTGGGAGGATAGATAATAAAACAGGGGTCTGTGTGTCATTGTGGCTCTGAGTTCAAATCCCAGAGCAGATGGGGCTATAACCCTTGTGATCCTCAGTTTCAACTATAAAGCAAGGACTATTTTACCAATAGTCATGAATCTTAAATGATGGTACAGGTGGAAGGAAAAGGAAGTTGGTAGGATAAAAAGAGGCAGCAGATTGAGCAAAAAGAAGCCAGTTCCCACAAGCTCTGGGTCTTTCCCCTGGGATCACCCCCACAGACCTGCATCTCTTGTGTCCACGATGAAGTCAGACATCTCAAAAGTCCGGCCTTCTGACAGCCCACGGCCATAGACTTTGGCTCGACGGGCGTCACCGATCTCAGACTGGACCACCATGATGGACACAGGACTGTTTGCCACATGGTTGCCATTCTTCTTGATGCTGACCAGGTGTTCACCCACTTCTCGGGGAATGAAGGAGATACCTGGACCAGAGCACAGATTGGGGGTGAAAGGGGGGGAAGAGCACGAGGGAGAGAAAGCAGAAGACACACTGAAGAATGGAAACACGACTTCTTTCCTGACTTCTGACAACCTGAGTTCCAAGAATGCAAACATCATAGTGCAGAAGCACACTTGGACTTTTACCACATTTGAGCCACATTTGAGCAGGCTAATCAATGATGCTCAGTGTGCCATCAACATCCCAAGAAAGGACTATGGGAGTCCAGGTCTCCCACCCAAGACGTTCCTGCCTGAGCTCACCAATGTGGTTGTTGGGCAGCCTCTTCAGGAGACAGGGCTCATCACGGCCAGATGGGGCCTTAATGCTGGCTGTCAGGGAGCTGAGGTCAGTCTCGCTGATGTCGAGCAGGAAGTCAGCGGCAGAACCCAACTTCACCTGGGAGCATCGTCTGCTGTCATCTGGGAAACAGCCCCCCCCCCAAGGAGGCTCCTGTTATAGGTGGTCACTCCAGCCCTCCAGAGACCCCACGACACATGCCCTTCTGAGGTGGGCAGGCAAGAACTCAATACCAAAAGGTAAGTGAAAAAATGAGGGTTGGACAATGGGCAGTTCTGACCAACAACAAATGACTGGTACTTCTACCTGGTTATGGGGAAGACCAGGAGCTGGCAGGACCTGGAGACCTGAGTTCTCAGGAGCTACTTTTTTAAAGGAATCTGTAGCACTGCAAGGCATCTCCCACTTGCCTGCCATGCTCAGGGGCATTTCTCAGGCAAACAATGCCCACAGTCCACACAGTATTACCGGGTGCTCCACAGACTGGTCTATAGGCTGTGGGGATGAGAAAGAATCTTATTGTGTGAATCTTCCTCCTAACCCATGAAGAGCATGATCTGGACACAGACAGCAGAACAGAGGGTAGGAACACGGGACTGGAATTGGGTAACCCGTATCTGAATCTCAGAATGCCCACATGTGAATTCGGTTAAGCTACCACCTTGCCAAGCCTGTTTCCCATCTGTAAAAGGGACAGCAGAAAATGTGCCTTGCAGTAATGCTGAAGCGCAGCTCTGAGTTCCTATACTCACACAGTAGGGCTATTTGTATACTGGATCTGAGGGCTTGCTCTCTGCATGCTCACACAATGGGACAAAATACGTGCCCTTAAAGTGGTAGCTCTTGTTTTTCCCTGCAGTCCAAAGATGGATTTGCAGCCCCATTCCTTCTTAAGGAGTCTCTGTGAAACCTAAACTCAAACACAAATCTAGCCTGCTGTCCTTGGTCTAAGGAGGATGGTGGCTGTTGGGGACCACATTCCTACAAGGAAGCCCCCACAAGTCAGGTAATCCTACCTGTGATCTTGGCTGTAAAGGGGCTGCCAGGGATGTGCTTGTCATTGTACTTGACCAGAATGCTGTAGTCGCCTGGCAGGGTGGGCAGGTAGGTCACTGTGCATGTCCCATCTTTGTTGTCAATGCAGCTGATTTCGGCCTTTGAGGGCCCCTCAATGGCTAAGTCCAGACCACCTGTGAGTGTGAGCAGGAAGGGAGGGGGGATTAGGAAAAGAGAGTTTCTCTGTTCCAAAAGGGATAACAATTCATCCAGAGCAGCTCTGATGCCGGGGACAACACACTGACATACTCACTGCACATGAGTCATGGGCAAGAGGTTTATGTCAGAACAAAGCAGCCCACATGGTACAAATGCCCATGGAGAAGACACCCCTAATGTCTGAATTCTTCACTATAAGCAACTCTGGAATTCTTTCAACTTTCAGGATGCATGGGACAAGAAAAGGACAGAGTCCTGCATGCAAATCACACATACAAAATGGGAACTGACAGATATTGTCACTGTGGTCGGCTGCTGGATGCCATCATGGAAATACCACTAGGACCACAGATTTAGGCACCTCCATGAATGCAGTGGGCGTGGGTGCAGAGTTTTATCTGGAAGGGCCACTAAATAAGTCCTGTGGATACATGTACAAAAAGATCAAAAGTATCACCAACCAAAACACACTTAAATTCCAGATGAGTCACATAAAATATTTCAAAGCATGAATCTGATTTCAATTGGAACATAGAGGACTTCAAAATTTTCTGCTTTGGGTAGGAGACAGAGTAGCCCTACAGAAAAGACAGATTTATATGAGAGAAAAGAAAAGACAAATACTACCATTCAATAGTCTTATTTTTAAAAGATACTCTGGAACTGTGTCCACTTAACTCTTCCCATGGGAAGCTGGAAATACATAAACATGTAAGCCACACAGTACCTTCTCCCGCGTCCTCGGTGACAATAGTGAAGGTGGCAGTTTTATTGGCCACTCCATATACCAGGCCAGGGCCATATGCAGAAACACTCCCGCTATTGGGGTAGTTCACGTAGAACTGGAGTGGGCTCTCTGGGTTTTCAAAAGATACAAAAGAAATTGGGACTCATTAAGGGGTGAAGGAATACTCCCACCCAACTGGAGTCTTAACATTCACCCATTTGAAAGCAGGTTTGGTGCCTCCTAAGCAGAGGCAGAAGACACCTCACCATCCCAGCACAAGTGAGGTCATCCACTCAGTATTATTCCTTCAATATAAGAAAAACAATCTCCAAGTCCGTTAAAGGGGGGTTAAAGCAAAAAAACCCAACTCAACTTGGCAAATAAGAAGGTAACATCTGAACAGTATGGAGAAGTGAACTACAATTAGAGAGAATATAACTGGGAAGGTCTTTTTGGAAGGCCATTTGCTTTAAGGCTTGGCCAGGTACTGCCAGCTCATGCCTGTAATCTTTGGGAGGCCAAGGCGAAAGGATTGCTTAAGCTCAGGAGTTGGAGAATAGTCCAAGCAAAAGTGAGGCCCTGTCTCTTCCAAAAATAGAAAAAATTAGCTTGGTGTGGTGGTGCACACTTGTGATCCCAGCTACTTGGGAGGCTGAGGCAAGAGGATCACTTGAGCACAAAAGTTTAAGGTTGCTGTGAGCTATGATGATGCCACTGTGCTCTACCTGGGGCAACAGAGCAAGACTCTGTCTTGGGGGAAAAAAATTTAAAAACAAAACAAAAAAAATAATGCCCTACAATCAGGGGAGCTACCCCTAGGAATGGGCCCCACAAAGGTCCTCCCTGCCCGGGGCATTCCCAGCCCTATGCAAGCACTTTCATTTTGGCAGCTTTCAGGTACAAATCAGGAAAAGATTCCAATGTTCAATAATAGGGGTCTGCTGAAATAAATGCTGGGCTATTCGTGGGCTGTTAAAAAGAATAAGGGAGATCTATGTGTACAAACTTGAGAGATTATCCACAACATGCTACATTAAAAAAAGAAAAAGCAAGTTTCTACAAAATACTAATAAGATTATGCCATTTTGTTAAGGACAAAACTGAGTATGCATGTTTATAGATACAGAGAAAAAGATAAAAAGATATATACTCACATCAGCAATGGAGGTGGAAGGCAGATGTGAGAAAGACATTTTTTCCTCTCTGTACATCTGTATCTTTAGAATACTTACAAGCAGATAATGTTTTTGCTTTAAACAAATATGCACACATATACACTTAAACTCAAGCAAATACCAACTCACAGAAACATTTGCAACTCCTATCATAAATGGCCAATCTCTCCAATATTTAAATTGCTCTTAAAATTATATATGACAGGCTCGGCGCCTGTGGCTCAATGGGCTAAGGAGCCAACCACGTACACCTGAGCTGGCGGGTTCGAATCCAGCTCGGGCCTGAGGAAAAACAATGACAGCTGCAACCAAAAAAATGGCTGGGCGTTGTGGCGGACGCCTGTAGTCCCAGCTACTTGGGAGGCAGAGGCAAGAGACTTGCTTGAGCCCAGGAATTAGAGGTTGCTGTGAGCTGTGATGCCACAGCACCCTATCCAGGGTGACAGCTTGAGGCTCTGTCTCAAAAAAAAAAAAAACTATATATGACAAAGGCCAATAACCCAATACAAAAACGGTCCAAGAATCCAAATGTTCAGTTCATAGAAAAAGAAACACAAACAACATTTTAACATACAGAAAGTTGCTCAACTTCATTCACTAGAGAAATACAAATAAAGCAACCCTGAGATACTGTTGTTTTCCAACAATCACATTGGCAAAGAACCAAACATTTGAAAACGTATTCTACTAACAAATTTGTGGAAAAGCAGACTCTCTCTTCCATGGACAGCAGACGATGTGTGAATTGGAGCAGCTCCTGGGAGGGCCTTTTGGCAAGATCTATGAAAATCATAGGCTGGACACAGTGGCTCACACCAATAATCCTAGCACTTGGGAGGCTAAGGTGGGAGGACTGCTTGAGCCCAGGAGTTGGAGGCGGTGGGGAGGTATTGTCATGCCTGCGTTCCAGCCTGGGCAACACAGTGAGACGCTGCCTCTAAAATCACTATAAATAAATAAATAGTAATAAAAAAAAGGCTCGACACCTGTAGCTCAAGCAGCTAAGGTGCCAGCCACATACATCAAAGCTGGTGGGTTTGATTCCAGCCCGGGTCTGTCAAACAACAATGACAACTACAACCAAAAAATAGCCAGGCATTGTGGTGGGTGCCTGTAGTCCCAGCTACTTGGGAGGCCGAGGCAAGAGAATTGCTTAAGCCCAGGAGTTAGAGGTTGCTGTGAGCTGTGATGCCATGGTGACAGCTTGAGGCTCCGTCTCAAAAAAATCAATCAATCAATCAATCAATAAAAATTAAAAAATATAAAAATCATAGATGCCTACACTGGCCCCCAGCAATTCCTCCTATAGTAACTAATCCCATGGATTCATCTCTGTGAGTATAAGGTGATGGATGCAAAAGGCTATAGACTAGTTATGGCAAAAGGGAGGAAGGACCAAAATGTCCCCCAGTGAGGAACTGGTCAAATATGGAATGGTTTATCCAGAGTGGGGAAAGCAGTGAAGACACTAGCTTATAAATCTGTATTCCTGTTTGCAGACAGAATTTTAAAGGTACTTTGAAATTGAACAAAAAATTAACCACTGTCAGGTTCAAGGAGATGGTTAAATGAAGGATACAGATGGGAAGGAAACCTCCTTCCGCATCATTTTTATTTTTAAACCATGTGAATGTGTTAATTACTTAAAATACTAAATTAAAATACAAAGAAATCTTTAAACAATTAATAAAAATAAAAAGAGGCTGAGCATGGTGGCTCGTACCTGTGATCCTAAGCACTCTGGGAAGCTGAGGCAGGTGGATTGTCTAAGCTCAAGAGTTCAAGACCAGCCTAAGCAAGAGTGAGACCTTGTCTCTACTAAAAATAGAAAAACTAGCAGGCGCTGTGGTGGCGCTGGTATTCCCAGCTTCTTGGGAGACTGAGGCAGGAGGATTGCTTGACCCCAGGAGTTTAAGGTTGCTGTGAGCTAGGTGGAGGCCATAGTACTAGCCTGGGCAACAGAGACTCTGTCTCAAAAAAAAGTATAAAGAGCAAAACCAACACTGTGCTCGTTGACAGCCATGAAACTTGGGCTGGCTTGTCTTGTCAAGAGCCATTTGTCTTCTTCTGCCCCTGTCCCGCCCCAAACCTCCATGCCACGTAGGGCTCTATAAGCCAGGCTGGAAAGTCCCTAACCGTGCCTCACATTTTTCTTAGTGCTCAGCCTCTGGCCATACTCGGCATAGTGACAAACACAAACAACCACAGACTCAAAGGCCTGCACTGTGACCCAGGACACTGAGCTGCATCATCCCTTCTGCAAATTGGCTGGGCCTGCTGGGGTCCAAGGCTGTCTGGTTTCACACGGATGTCAACACTGCATTCCCAAGCCTGCCACTGAGAGCCATCTCCCACACAGTGGCTGACCGGAACATCCTAGAGACGCCTAGATTTTCTGGGCCCTAAACTGTGGTGTCCTGCTGGGCTTGCTGACCAGGCCGCTGAGCCCGACTTACCAGGGATATGGCTGCCCATGTATCTGATGTGCATCTCATGGAGCCCCACCTCAGTGGGTGCATATCTGACAGTGACTGTGCCATCCTTGTTGTCCACAATCTCAGGGGTGGCTGTCTTCCCAGAAGGCATGTGGACCTCTCCTATGGAGCACAGGGAGACAGGGCAATGAGCCCACCAGCGACTTTCCCCAGAGAAGTCGAGCACAAGGTGTAGATGTCTTCAAAATAAAGGTTTTCAGATCCCCAAACATGCATGTTTTCTACAACATCCAAGCCCCACAATGAGAAAACAGAGACCAATTTGCACTTTTTTTTCTTTCTTGATTCCATTTGGCTTCCTCAAAGTATAGGAGGCAACTTGTGAGTAAAGAGTTTTGTACAACTGTTAGATCCAAGCTCAAACAGGATTAGTATAGCATGAACACAAAGAGAAGCAGGCAGTAAAAGGAAGCTGGGGAGAGAAAGTAACTCTTACACAACACACCTCAGTGTCAAAGTCACATTTGGATAAGTCAAAGAATAAAAGAAGGCAGGAAAAAACAGGGCAAAAGGAACCTGACAGTGGAAAGGCAGCTAAACACAGCAGTTTGTAACCCACAGGGAATCACAAGCCCTCCCAAGAAAATAATGCAAGTTGTAAATGAACCTTCTTCAGAGAAACATGGAACAATCTGCAACCTCAGGGGTGCATTGGACCTGCACACCCAACCAAGAACCAGGAACATGGTTAAGGAGCCTGGGTCTGGGGGACAGTGGAATGTCGTCAGGAGAGCTGATGTGAGCAAATGAGAATGAGACAGCCTTCGGGACAAGTGCTTACCAGTGATTTCTCCTTTCCTGACTGCGAATGGAATGACCAGGTCAAAAGGCTTAAACCCTAGGCCGTTCATGTCACTCACTGGGACATAGGCCTCTTCGGTCACCTAGAAACAGGAAATGGTGGTCACTGGTAAAGCAGACAATAGTGTAGGCCGGTGAAGTTACAGGGCAAGCTGCTGGGAATTCTGCAACCAGTGAGGCCAGGCCTTAGGGTGTGGCTGCCAGGATGGTTGGTATGGGCTTTGTCTGATGGCCCTGGGCCCAGGGCAAAAGCTGAAGACCAAAGTCACGCTAAAAAATTGCTGGAAATCACTTGGCAGTCTGTTTGTAAAATTCCCAGCAGGGCCCACGGGAAAGTAGAAAAGTGAGAGACAGCAATGTCTGTGTGTCCCAAGAGGCTCCACATGAAAAGTTTAGTTGCCTGTGGCCTGGAAAAGAAGGTGCGTTTTAAGTGGCAGAGAGTAGCAGCAGGTGGCTTTACCCCCTGAACAGAAACCAAATGTGCAGGTGGTGGCTTGAGAGTCAGCAGGAGGGCTGTGGACAGCTGTCCATCTTTCTCCTTAAACACGGAGACAGACTGCACCCAGCGTGATCACAGACATGATGGCTGGCGATTCGTGGAGCACGGACGGTGACGCGAAGGTGATCTTATTACAGAAAAAGCAGGAATTGTTGTGATCAGTGGGGACACACCAATGACCAGGACACCCACAGGGCTTAAGCAACCCCCAGAAGCAGGTGGCAGCTTTTCTGAAATGAAGACCGAGTAGACACAGAAACGCAAAAAAGGGAAAAGAACGAAAATGTACCCAGGGCCTGAATCCAGGGGGACATGCATTTACCGGTGCCTCATCCACAGCCGTGACTTCCCCATCCGTGGCCTGGTTGATGGCAAATGGAGATTAGTTGGGAATCACATTGGAGGGACACTGCTATTCGGTAGATTGTACAAGCCGAAAGGGGCTTGTGCCACTGCTCCATCTTGGACAACAGTGAGCAGCTCCCCCTCATTGGAGGTTGCTTTCCTACTATCCTTTTGGGAGGCAAATTGGTGTCCTCTTCAAACATCAAAGGCATGTGATGTGTCCTTTGAACCCACAACCCCACTTCTAGGAAGCAGGCCTACACTGGCAGGAGACTCCATAGGTAAGTGGTGTGTGTAAGGAACTTTACGGGAGCCATTTGCAGTGGTGAAAAACTGAAGCCACCTAAAGTCCATCTATAAGGGGACTAAGAAAAAAAATTATGGTGGGCGGCACCTGTGGCTCAAAGGAGTAGGGCATTAGCCCCATATGCCGGAGGTGGCGGGTTCAAACCCAGCCTCAGTCAAAAAAAACTGCAAAAAGAAAAAAAAATTATGGCACGTCTGTGCAGAAGAACTCTGAGCAGCTAATGGGGAGAGGTGATTCCCTTACGAATCAGTAAGGGAAGAACAGCTCACTGAGGGACGGAAGCAAGCTGCAAAGCCACATGCATGGTTTGGTCTCATGCACAAAAACTGGGCTGTCTGTTGGGAGCAGAGAAAAACTCAGACTCATCATCTCTGCAGCATGGTATCAGCAAACAGGTCTCTTTTTACTTGATGAATATGTACAGTAGCCAATGTTTTCAATGTTTTCTTCAATTCATTTTTTAAAATTCTTAGATTTAATGCTCCTGATTTTTGATCCAACAGGGAGGGGAGCCCTATCAATAACCCCTTCTGCCTTAACAAAGAAGAACCAGGCCGGGTGTGGTGGCCCGCGCCTATAATTCTAGCACTCTGGGAAGGTGAGGTGGGAGGATCGCTTGAGCCCAGGATTTCAAGAACATTCTGAGCAAGAGTGAGACCTCATCTCCATTAAAAATAGAAAAATTAGCTGGGTGTGTTGGTGGATACCTGGAGTCCAAGCACTTTGGGAGGCAAAGGCGGGAAGGTAATTTAAGTGTAGGAGTTTAAGGTTGCAGTGAGCTATGATAATGCCACTGCACTCTAGCCTGAAGACAGAGCAAGACCTTGTCTCCAAAGGGGGGAAAACATCAGAAACCTCCCCTACAGAGGAAGGCCTATGTATCTATGTTAACTCCTTTTTGTGTATCTTAGGATCTGCAGAAAGGGCTTCCCTTACAAAGGCAGCTTTGTGAGTGGCTACATTTGGAACAGCCTTATCCTTTGCTTATATAGAACCTGCCCACATTGGGACTACACCAGACACACTAGCCAGGAGGAAGATCTTTCAATGCTTAAGGGAGAGCCTTTAATCTAGGACTTGTCAGTGGCAATCGGCAGGTAAGTTGCTCCTGCAGGACTCCATGGGCCACGTTTATGATGCATTTAACTGAATTAGCCTGCAAGGCTCCCTGAGGCATTTGCTGTGACTACAGAAGGAACATCTGTTGTCCAGTGAACAAAAGGAAGTGCTGGGTGCCTGTGTCCTTTTGGTTTCAAACCTAGCAGGGAAATTTACCCAGCTGAAGTCGATGAACAGAAAGTCAGTTCACCTAGGAAAGGCTGGGGAAAGCTTGGAATGGAGAACAAAGACCCAACCAGGTACTGAAGATGATCATCCCTTTCTGCCTTCAGTGGTCAGGGGGCAGTGTATTCACACAAAGTATCCTTGTCTTCTGTGTATTCATGGCCTAGGGGACATTTATTCCTAATGAGTCTGGAAACATGCACATTAGGGCTGTCATCTACCTGTTAAAATTATATTTTCCCACTCAGACCCTCCTGGGAGGGCCAACGACTCTGCCCAGTTCTAGCCAGCCAGATATAACCTGCTCTGGCATAAAAACAAGTTCTTAGGCTCGGCACCTGTGGCTCAACAGGCTAAGGTGCCAGCCACATACACCTAAGCTGGCGGGTTCGAATCCAGCCCAGGCCCGCCAAACAACAATGATGGCTGCAACCAGAAAAACAAAAACAAAAACAGAAAACATGGCCAGGCGATGTGGCGGGCACCTGTAGTCCCAGCTACTTGGGAGGCTGAGGTGAGAGACTCGCTTGAGCCCAGGAATTGGAGGTTGCTGTGAGCTATGATGCCACGGCACTCTATCCAGGGTGTCAGCTTGAGGCTCTATCTCAAAAAAAAAAAACAACAAAAAAAACAATTTCTTAAAATTATACCTGGGACCTTATCTGGAAATAAGGACATAAACTTTCTAGCTGCATTTCTTTCTCCCTGTAGGCGAGAAACACTTCCAAATGAACAATGTCAAAAGTTGACAAGTATTTATATACTTGAGACATAAAAGAGCCTCCAGACCTCTGGCACAATGTTTACAGATAAACAAATGTCTATGGAAAGGGGGGGAAAAAAGCTACAACAGATTATAGACTGCTTGAAATAAAGTCCTAAGGCTTCTGTTTGGAATGGAGTCTTTGTGTCTCTCTCTGTTGCTGCACAGAGCAAAATAATTCGATGGTACTTTGTAGGCTGTGCACAAGACCAGGTCATCAAGGGCCTATGAACCTTGTAGTCAAGCGTGGCTGCTGCCTGGACCAGGCACAGTTCCTTTATAAAGGGGCCAACAAAGCTTGGTTTTGAATGTTAAATGAGGCAATACTCTTAAGGTTTCTAACCCCTTTTCTGATTGAAGAATTTTAATAATTTGAAGATCACCCCAAAACTATGTGCAGCTATTATAATCAGAGGAATGTGTATAAGAAATTCAGAATTGAAAACTGACAGGCCCTGATCATTCACTAACCAAGATGTTTAAAAACGGTTCCTTTTATTCCAGATGTTCCTAGCTTCAAAAAACAAGGTATTCTCCCCTCGTATGTAAAGTGTGAATCTTTCCAAAACACAACTAAAGGTATCTTCAGCTCTGGGAAATCCAGACTAAACAGCATCAGGAAAGCTCTTTCCTCCAGCCATGGGGAACAGCCAGACAGAAGGAAGGAGAATAATCTAGCAGAATGAAAAACTATAATGTTTTACATATAAACATTTTTCAACCTACAAGGGTATTTTTCTGACGAGTGTATCTTTCTGAACTGGACTTAGGCCAGGATACTGCATAAATTCCTTCCTATGACAGACACCTTAGTGGCCAGTAAGATTCCCCCAAAACTCTCAGGTTTCTGAATTTCTAGATTACTCTAGGACTCCACTAATGTCGTGACTGCTCAACAAACAAAATTTTAAAGAAAAAAAAAAAAGTGGAAGAGGGCTCAGTGCCCGTAGCACAGTGGTTACGGTGGTAGACACATACAATAAGGCTGGTGGATTCAAACCCAGCCTGGGCCAGGTTAACAATAACAACTGCAACAAAAGAAAAATAGCTGGGTGTTGTGGTGGGCACCTATAGTCCCAGCTGCTCAGGAGGCTAAGGCAAGAGAATCACTTAAGCCCAAGAGTTAGAGGTTGCTGTGAGCGGTGACGCCTTGGCACTCTACCGAGGGAGACGTAGTGAGACTCTGTCTCAAAAAAAAAAAAAGTGGAAGAGGATAGCCTCCTCAGGGTTTAACAAATGGCTGCCATTACTGTTTTTGCTAATAAACAGCATGCTCTAAAGAAGGAATTTTCCTTACCATAACAGTGAAGGGGCTGTTGGGAATATCGACACCACCAAAACGCACGTAGATCACATAGGTGCCAGGCTTAGCAGCTGTGTAGAAAATGTCATAGGTGCCATCTTCGTTCTCAATGACATCGGCCTCAGCCTCAGTGCCATCTGGGGTCAGAACTGTGCAAGTCACTTTCCCCTTCCCAGCAGTCTTGGCATCAACCACAAAGCCTACTTCTTCGCCAGTTTTCACAGTGGGGGCAATTCCAGGACCTACAGAAAAGTTCAGGAGAAGAGACTGGAAGCATTAGCCATGGATACATACCCTGGAGGCCCAAGAACAAATCACATTCATCCACGCTATCTGCATCTATAAATGTTAGGCTTTCAACAGCCACCAAAGAGAGGGATATCCCAAAGATCACCTGGGGAAGGTGTTGCTCAGGGGGTATTCCATCATCTGCATTCTAAATAAGGAGCATCTGTAAGCTCTGTGTGTCGATTAAAGGTTAGCCCTGGTTTGCCAGCATTCAAGGTTATGGATGTAAAGGTCAACTTTCATCAACAAGCATATACTGGGGTACTTCCTTAAGGGCCAGGTACATGTAAAGGTGAACAAGACACAGTCCCTACTCTCAAGCTGCTCCAAGTCTGGCAGGGCAGATGGATATAGGCCAGGTACCAAGAATAATAGTTCAAACTGCAGCGGAAGCACTGAGGAGGGACTAAATTATAGAAAAAATAATTATTCTTCAGAGGTATGTCTTGCAGCATGTATACTTCAAGGACCTAAGAATTTACATCCCAGGGTTGCCACATTGACAAAGGACTTCCTGAAGAAAGGAAAAATGGCTGAACTCTGAAGGTGGAGTGCTCCTGGGTAGGGAAGAGTTGTGACTTCTCCCCAAACAATGATTAGTCTCTTTCTGACTTGTGGCACCCCTTTACATAGGGTGCACACAACAGTAGGGAGAAAATCATGACCTAAAAGCACGCTGGCAAATGTTAGCAAAGTGCATTGGAGCAACAGGCAGTGGTAAGAACAGTGTGTTCAGTGAGCAGTGGTAAAGAAGACTAGAGTCAGCCTGCAGGAGGCCCTGAATGACAGACCAAGAACTATGGCCAACAGGAAGCATTCTGTTCAGGATTCTGCCTGAGCAGAGGGAGGGAATCGGGCCTGGAAAGAAGAAAAAAACCCCACCCTTCATTAATATATGACCTTAGATTAGCAAAGACAATCTAGCATAAACCTAGGAGGTAGTGGATTGGCCAGTGTTTCAAAATTTCTTAATTTTTGCCATGGTTGAGCCAAAAAAGGGCCAAGCTGGTTGGTTTATGACTTTGCTCTGAAAACTCATACAATTTCACCATTCAAAAGAAAATGAAATAGAAGAAAAGTAGAACACATCCAGGGTGGACCTATGTTTAATTTTCTTATTTAAACAGAAGCAAATAAATCTTAAAGTGCCCATTTCATTACAGAGTAGCAATATCCAAGCTACAAGAACTATTCTTAAAAACTGAAAGGCTGGCTCGGCGCCTGTGGCTCAGCGGGCTAAGGCACCAGTCACGTACACCTGAGCTGGCGGGTTCGAATCCAGCCCGGGCCCGCCAAACAACAATGACGGCTGCAACCAAAAAATGGCCGGGCGTTGTGGCGGGAGCCTGTAGTCTCAGCTACTTGGGAAGCAGAGGCAAGAGACTCTCTT
>CAUYON010087053.1:0-36955 GCA_963573935.1 Arctocebus calabarensis
TGTAATCATAGGGCACAACGTGCTTCATATACATTCAGAAATATTTTTAGTGTACTGTTACAGATAGACTTCATGGCATTTTCTTGATCACTATATAAAGACATTGATACTCTACCTTTAATAAGTTTCACCAGTACCCTGCTAAGATGCACCGTAAGTGTGTTCCCACTAATTGCCCTCCCTCCACGCATCCCCCCCGCTCCCCTCCCCTCCCTTTCCCCTTTCCCTGTATTCTTGTGCTATAGTTAGGTTTTAGCCTTCATGTGAAAGCTATAAATTAGCTTCATATTAGGGCTGAGTACATTGGATACTTTTTCTTCCATTCTTGAGATACTTTGCTAAGAAGAGTATGTTCCAGCTCCATCCATGTAAACACAAAAGAAGTAAAGTCTCCATCTTTCTTTAAGGCTGCATAGTATTCCATGGTATACATGTACCACAATTTATTAATGCATTCGTGGGTCGATGGGCATTTGGGCTTCTTCCACAACTTAGCAATTATGAATTGGGCTGCAATAAACATTCTGGTACAAATATCTTTATTCTGATGTGTTTTTTGTGCTCTCTCTTTTCTTTTCTGTATGTTTAACTGCCTGTGTTTACTTAAGAGCTTTATCCTTTGGCTCTGAGATTCTCTCTTCTCCATGGTCCAATCTGTTATTGATAGTTTCTGCTGTACTTAAGTTCCCTAATTGACCCCTTCAATTTCTTAAGCTCTGCTATATCATTTGTATATTCTTCATATCTTGCATTCATTATTTGATTCTGTTTTTGGATTTCCTTTTGATTGTTTTCCACTTTCACATGAATTCCCTTAATTGCTTTTGCCACTCATATTTTAAATTCCCTTTCTGTCATTTACATTATTTATTTATAGGTAGAATCCTCTGGAGTAGCTACCTCATAATCCCCTGGGGTTGTTGCTCTATTTTGGTTTTTCATGTTGTCAGAATTTTTCCGTTTGTTCTTCCTCTTATGTGTTTGATTCTTTTTCACCTTTTCCCCATACTTTGTCTGTCACTACCTTCTTTGATTTAAATTACCTTGTCTCTGTGCTTAGGTGTTAAAGTGTCCTTTTGGTATAGGCCCAAAAGGAAGAGAAGGGTAAAAAATGAGAAGGAAGAAAGGAAAGAAAAGGTTTCAGTAAACAACTGTGGGGGGGGGGGAATTGAAAAAAATGAGAGAAGAAAGAGAGAAAGAGAGAGGAGAAATAGAGGTGTTCAGTAGAGTGCTTTGACCCAGACCTGCAACTCTAGAACTCTGAAGGGCCAGACTGGTTGGATCCATTGAGGTCATGAACTCTATACCAGCCTGGGAAAAAGCAAGACCCGTCCTCTCCCAAATATGGAAAAAAATCAGCAATATGTTGCAGTGGGGAATCTACAAACATCATCTTTCTAAAGGCTAAAGTAGAAGGTCTCTATATACTAAGAGCTCAAAGCTTCTTTGTGCCAGACCAATGGTATGACCCTCCATCCTAGGCCTCAGAGTGAGGCTCTGTCCCCTAAATAGGATACAAAATGAAATAGAATAAAGTAGATCAATGAAAAAAAATCATAAAAACAGCTAAAGAAAATTAAAAATAAAATTATATAAAATGAAGAAAAAAAATCTTAGTTATTGTTTTATGTTGGAAAAGTGAAAAAAAGTAGAGAAATGTTTATGAAAACAGAGAAAAAAGGAGAGAAATAAAAAAGGAAGAAAGAATAAAAGGCACTGAAAAACCACATCAGAAATGTAAGAACCCTTGCTATTGATGAAAGTAAAAATGAAAAAATAAAAAATACAACCAAAGCAAACCAACCGAACAACAAAACAAAGGGAAAAAATTAAGAAGATAAAAAAGATTATATGGGTGTATGTGTGTGTATGTATATTCAATATATTGCCTGGATACCAGGTGGCCCTGTGGTGTTAGGAGATGGAGAACACCCATGCTTATTTTCCTGTTAATAAAAAAAAAAAGATCTGAGCTACAAGCTGTTATCCAGTGGTTGGAGACCTGGTCCTGGCTTCCTGATTTATTTGCCCTCAGTCAGGACTTGGTCATTTCTGTAGCATTCAGTTTCTGCAGAATAGGGATCCTGAAGCTCTCACCAGATTTCATAGGAGGCAGGTCTTGACCTTCCAAACAGTGCCCCTGGTCACAATGTGGCTTTCCTGGGGGGGTGGAGCCATTCAACTCACCCCAAGGATTGTTGACTGAGCTCAGCTGGTGTCCCAGAGCCAGTTGTGCACTAGAACCCTCCAGACTGTTCTTCCTGGTGGCCCTCCCACGGTGGTGGCACCCTGATGACAGGGTAGTAACTATGCTGTCTGGTGATTCATTCCTGGCCACTGAGTGTTATTTAAGTTTACTTCCTTGCTTAAGCTATTCCAAGTCACCATAATCCAAGCACAAAAAACTATAGGCTAGCCCTTTTTTATCTCTAGGCCTCCATCTCTGGCTGGCCTCTGCCCATACCTAGGAATTTGCCTTCTATGCTGGTCCTTCTTAGCTTCCGACCTACTCATGTCTCCTGGAGTCCCCTACTACTTCCTTGTGCCCCAGGAGGGATGTTTCTGGGCAGGATCCCTAAGCCAGAGTTGGTTAGAGTCCTCTTTCTCCTGTCTCACTACAAGTGGCTGATAAGGAGATGTCTCTAAGCTGTCATCTTCCTCCTTCCTCTTGAGCCCATTTTCTTAAGTGTTCTTGTCAAAAAAGAATGCTGGATTTCGTCAAAAGCCTTTTCTGCATCAGTTGAGAGAATCATGTGGTCTTTGTTTTTGATTATAGTTATGGGGGACTATGTTCATGGATTTACTTATGTTGAACCAACCTTGCATCCCTGGGATAAAACCCACTTGATCATGATAAAACCCACTTTTGTAATGTGTCACTGCATTCTATTTGCTAGTATCTTATTGAATATTTTTGCATTGATATTGGCTTATAGTTTTCCTTTTTTGTTGGGTCCTTCCCTGGTTTTGGTATCAGGGTGATATTTGCTTCATAGAATTTTGGTGGGTGGATTCCTTCCTTTTCTATGTTTCGGAATGGACTACACAATATAGGTACTAGTTCCTCTTTGATGGTATGGTGGAATTCTGGTGTGTAATCATTTGGTCCCAGGGCTTTTCTTTTTGGAAGATATTGTACAGTTGATGCTATTTCAGTACTCGATATAAGTCTATTCAGAATATCTAATTCTTTCTGGGTCAAGTTTAGGAAAGTGGCATCCTTCCGGGTATTGGTCCATTTCCTCTACATTTTCATATTTCTTGGCATAGAGATTTGTGTAGTAATCATTGATGATTCTTGGTATTTCTGTGATATCTCTTGTTATTTCTCCTTTTTCATTTCTAATTGAAGTTATTAGAGATCTTACTTTTCTATTTCTGGTTAATCTGGTAAAGGGTTTATCAATTTTCTTAATCTTTTCAAAGAATGAACTTTTTATTTTGCTGACCTTCCAAAGGATGCTTTTGTTTTCAATTTCATTTAATTTTGCTTTAATTTTAGTTATTTCTATTCTTCTACTGGGCATAGAACTGGACTATTCTTCCTTTTCTAGTTGCTTGAGATGGCCCATTAGGTTGTTGATTTGTTCTCTCTTTCTCTGTTATCTTTTTTTTTTTTTTTTTGAGACAGAGCCTCAAGCTGTCACCCTGGATAGAGTGCCGTGGCATCCACAGCTCACAGCAAACTCCAATTCCTGGGCTCAAGCAAGTCTTCTGCCTCTGCCTCCCAAGTAGCTGGGACCACAGGTGCCTGCCACAACGCCTGGCCATTTTTTGGTTGCAGCTGTCATTGTTGTTTGGCGGGCCTGGGCTGGATTCGAACCTGCCAGCTCAGGTGTACGTGGCTGGCGCCTTAGCCCACTGAGCCACAGGCGCTGAGCCTCTTTCTCTGTTTTCTTGATGAAGGCATCTAACATGATAAATTGCCCTGATAGGACTGCCTTTGCAGTATTCCATAGGTTTTGATAGTTTGTGGATTCATTATCATTTTGTCAAAGAAATGTAATGATTTTCTTTTTATTCTCATCCTTAGGCACCTTTCATTCAACATAAGATTATTTAGTTTTCATGACTTAATTAGGTATAAAGATTTCTGTTGTTGAGCATAACTTTTATTCTGTGGTGGTCCAAGAAGATACAAGGAATAATTGCTATTCTTTTGAATCTGTTGAGGTTATTTTTGTGATCTAAGATATGATTGATTTTAGAGGGTGATCCATGGGCTAATGAGAATATGTATTCTATTTTGTTAGAATAAAATGTTCTGTATATGTCTGTTAAGTCCATTTGTTCTAGAGTTTTGTTTAAGTGCATTACTTCCTTATTTAGCTCTGCTTGGAGGATCTGTCCAGTACTGTCAAAGGGGTGTCAGAATCTTCAATTTTTATGATTCTGGAAGATATATTATTTAGATCATTTGGGGTTTGTTTTATGTATCAAAGAGCATTTATATTAATTTTAATTGTTATGTAAATGTTAATTATTGAAATTCTTCATGTTGTGTGCTTCCCTTAACCAGTATGTACTATGCATCCTTATTTATCTTTATTTTGTTGGTTTAATCCAATTGCATTTGCAAATAAGATCGCAAACCCTGCTTTTTTCTTATTTTCATTTGACTGTATTATTGTTTTCCATCTCTTCACCCTGAAGTTTGTTTTATCCTTATATGTTAGGTGTGGTTCTTGGAGACAATAGATACTGGTTTTGAGCTTTTTATCGAGTCAGCCAGTCTATGCAAGCATAGAATGCAAGCATAGATTCTTTAGCAGGGAATGCAAACCATTCACATTTATTGAGAAAATCAACACATCTGTTGGAGTTTTGGTCATCTCATTTTTCAGAAGCCCAGAGCTTAGTTTTATCCCTTGCATCATTGTGGAAGCTGGGCTTTGTTTTTTAATTTCTGGGTGTGTTTACTTTGGTGTTGGATGATCATGCTGCTCAGTATGAAGATTGCATACATTTTTAAACCATTTAAAAATTGCAATAAAGTATACACAACCATTTTTACCAATTTACCATCTTTACTGTTATTAGGTGCACAATACAGTGGCATTAAGTACATTCACATTATTGTGCAGCCATCACCATCTTACAACTCCAGAAGTATTTCATGTTTTTAAAGTAAAATTTTTTACCCATTAAACAATGACCTCTTTCCTCTTACCTCAGCTGCTGGAAACCACCATCCTACTTTTATCTCTATGAATAGGCTATTCTGGGTACCCTATATAAGTGGAATGATACATTTGTTTTTTTGTGGTTGGTTATTTTATTCTTATAATGTCTTCAAGATTCATCCACACTATAATATATATTAGGATTTTATTCTTTTTTTAAGACTAAATAATATTATACTGTATATATATAAAGTATATATTGTATACAAAAATTACATATAAAATACATTTTGTTTATCTATTCATTCCATCATTGGTAGGTATTTGTTTCTACCTTTTGGCTATTGTGAACAATGCTGCTATGAACCTGAGTGTACAAATTTCTTTTTGAGCTCCTTTTTTCAATTATTTTGTGTATACACCCAGAAGTAGATTGTTAGATCAAATAGTAATTCTATTTGTAATTTTTTTTGGAAGTACCATACTGTTTTTCACAGTAACTATACCACTTTACATCCCCAAGAGCAATAGACATATTCTTGTTAATATTTGTATTCTGTTCTTTTTTTTTTAGTAATAGTCATTCTAATGAGTGTCTTATATTTTGTTAGATTACTTTCAATTTACACAATAAATTATATCATTAAAATTTCCTCCTTTTAAACATCTTAATGGATTGAAATAATTTTAGGAGTATAAAATAGTTGCAAAACACATGCACAGAATTCCCACTCATCCTACACCTAGCTTCACATAATGTTGGCATCCTAATTATCTAAGCCAGGAAATTAGCACTGACACAATACTATTAACTATTCCATATAGTATATTTAAATTTGGTTAATCATCCCACTAATATTCTTTCCCTGGTATGAGATCCCACACCATATTTATTTATTTATTTATTTTATTGAGATGGTGTCTCACTTTGCCACCCTTGGTAGAGTGCCATGGTGTCATAGCTCATAGTAACCTCAGACTCTTGGCCTCAAGTGATTCTCTAGCCTCAGTCTTCCTAGTAGCTGGGACTACAGGCACCCACCACAACATCCAGCTATTCTTTTTTTCTTTTAACAGGCCCAGGTTGGGTTTGTACCCACCAGCCCCAGAGCATGTGGCTGGCACCCTAACCACTGAGCTCTGGGCACCCAGCCTATTTATTTATTTATTTTGAAACATAGTTTCACTCTTTTACCCTAGGTTGAGCTGTGTTGTCATAGTTCACAGCAACTTTAAACTCCTGGGCTAAAGCAATCCTCCTGCCTGAGTCTCCCGAGTATCTGAAACTATAGGAGGCTGCCACAATGCCCAACTAGTTTTACTTTTTTTTTTTGGCAGTTTTTGGCCAGGGCCAGGTTTGAACCCTCCACCTCCAGTATATGGGGCTGGCACCCTACTCCTTTAAGCCACAGGCACCACCCTAGTTTTTCCATTTTTAGTGGAGCTAGTCTTTCTTGATCAGGCTGGTCTCAAACTCTGATCTCAAGCAATCCACTCATCTTGGCCTCCCAAAGTTAGAATTATAAGCGTGAATCACCTCACCTAGCACCACACTACATTTAGTTGTCATGTCTTCCTAATCTCTTTTAATCTCTTAATCTTAAAATTAATCCTCTCTTAATCTTTTAATCTCTTTAATCCTAAGTCTCTTTTAACCGAGAGGTCCCCAGTCTTTTCACACTTTAAAACTTTTGAAAAGCACTGGTCAGTTATTTTATAGAATGCCCCCCCCTTTTTCTTGGTGTTTTCTCATGATTATATTAAGACTATGCATTTTTTGGCAGGAATATCCCATGAGTGCTATTGTGCTTTTCTTAGTGTATCATATAATGGGCTCTGATATGATGCCAACATATGTTAGTACTGGTGATTTAAATTTTTATCACTTGGTTAAGTAGTACTAGTCACATCTCTGCACCATAAAGTTATTATTTTACCTTTTGTGGATGACAGGTATCTTATGGAATGATACTTTGAGACTACACAAATATTTGTATATTTTCTTCCTCCAATTTTATTATTCATCAATTATTTTTGACTGCAACAGTTATAACTGTAGATTTTGTATTTTTATTTTTCCAACATTTATTAATGAGGAATTCTACATTAATGACAATCTCTCTCTCTTTTTCCTGTCTCCTTATTAATTAGTTATTATTATTATGGACTCATGCATATTTATTCTATGGGTTATAGCCTATTACTACTATTATTATGTTATTGTTAAAATTGTCCTGGATTTGGCCATTGGTGACTTGTTCAATTTTATACTAGTATGTTAGGGGCACATTCTTATTTTCTGTACCCATGAGACATTTAATAATTGCATTGTACTTTCTCTAGTTTAGGCTGGAATCAACCATTTCTCCAAACAAACCCTGATTTTTTTAATTTAGTAACCAAGATCTGAGAACTAGGTGTTTTCATGGATACTAAGGTGTTACGGTGTCTGGGCCATCTCAGTGGGCAGAGGTAGGAAGTATCCATGGGCACACATATCTCTGTATCCATCTTTCAAGATTTCATTCTAATGAAATCTTTGATTCTAATCAAAAACCACAGTCTTCATTCTAATCTTTCCCCTACTTAAAGTTGTAACACTTTTCTGTGACAGAAACCTAGTTATTACTATCAGTATATGTAATACAGTTACTTTATACTTAAATTCAGTATATGCATAAAGTAGTTTCAGAATTGCAGATCCATCCTGTGAGAAATTGACTAACTAGAGTAATATTTATGTATTTATGTACAGAGGTCTTTTCATCCTTGGCTTTCCAAGAATTAGTCAATATGCTATTTTTCAAAGTTACCTGAGTTAGTTCTTTTCTTCCCTACCCTCTTCAATGTAGTTATGGTGTTATTTGTATTATATTTAAGTTTATTTGTTATTGTTTGACTTCCCTGTTCATCCCTTTTGGTTTTAATCAATTACTTACCTGAGGGGCAGGTGTATGTTAAACTTTGCTGTGGTTCTAAGAGTCAGAATTATATAAAAATCTATACTCAAAGAAATGTCTCTACCCTCCGCCCAACCACACCCATTCCATTCCACATTCTTTTCACCTGTTCCCACCCACTCACCCTCATAGATAGCCAGTTGCTTAATTTGTTATTTACTCTTTTGTATTTTTTTCACAAATGAGCTGATACATGTATATTCTCTTATTTCCTCCTTTATTACATGAAGGTTATCTTACTATAGATACTATGGAGCATATTGATTTTTTACTTACCACCATGGCCTGAAACTCATTTCCTATCAGTTACAAAAATTTTCCTCATCCTTTTTTGTAGCATCTTAATATTGCATTATGAGGATATACTACACTATTTATTCAATCACTATCCTATATGTTGACTTTAGGTTGTTTCCTATATTTTGGAATACAATCAAAGCTGCAGCAAATAACCTTGTACACCTGTATTTCCTTAGAGCTGAAAGTATGTCT
The DNA here is from genome assembly GCA_963573935.1 of Arctocebus calabarensis. Taxonomy (NCBI): domain Eukaryota; kingdom Metazoa; phylum Chordata; class Mammalia; order Primates; family Lorisidae; genus Arctocebus; species Arctocebus calabarensis. The sequence continues at coordinate 8,576 of CAUYON010087053.1, forward strand.
CCAGATCAAATTCCTGGATGTGGGATTACTAAGTCAAAAAGTAAATGCATATATAGATTATTTTTAATTTTTTATTTTTTTTAGAGACATTTCTTGCAATGTTGCCCAGACTGGTCTCAAACTCCTGGCCTCAAGTGATACACCTGCCTCTGCCTCCTAAAGTTCTCTCAGATTACTGGCATGAGCCACCATGCTTAGCCTCATCCATACATTTCTTAGGTGTACCAATGGTCCCCAAGACCACCCGCAGGGTTTTATGATTCACAACAAGTATTCACAAACCTCAAAGGTTGGTATACTAACTGCTGCAATTAATTATAGCAAAAGGGTACAATGCAAGGTCCATAAAGGGAAAAGTTACATTGTGTGGGCTTTGGTGAATAAGTGGGTACCATATTCCAGTAGTGCTTTCCCAGTGGAAATAACCAAGATGCCTTTACTCCCCTACCAGTGAACTGTAACATATATGAAGTCTTTTCTGCTAGAAAACCTCCTTGTGCCTAGGAATCCAAGGTTTTTGTTAGGAATTGGTTACATGAGTCCATATGTCTTCATGGTTTCCTGAACTGACTGAAACTTACAGCTTCATTTCAGACCCCAAGGAGGAAAGGAGATGTTCATCATAAGGCACAAACTATCTAGACAAGTTGGTACAGTGTGTTTCAAGGCTCCAAGCAGGCAAAATACTATACTTTCACTGATAGTGCAGGGAACCCTCCAAGAGCTCAATTCCCAGAAGCCAGCTAAGGAGTAGTCACTCAAGGAGAACCTTCTGAGAGTGTGTATCATTGATAACCATGCATGCAAATCAGGTTGTCTGGGTTAACTCTTTCTTGCTTATTAGATTTTGTCAGATTATCCTTCAGAAGGGTTGTGCCACTTTGCTTTCCCATTAGCAAACCATGAAAAGGACTTGGATCTCCCCTGCCTCTCCAACAAATGTGTTGTTATATTTCTTAATTTTTGACAATGTAATAGGTGAGAAATGTTCTCTCAGTATTTCTGTAGTTTCCATTTCTCTAATTTTGAGTGAGTTGGAATATTTTTTTCCTTGAATGTATATGTTTATAAATTACATTTTATAATTATTTGACAATTTGATACATTTGATAATTACGTTGATGTATAATTACAACAATGTAATTATCTTTTATATATTTACATTATAAATAGCTACCTTTCTAAGTTCTGTTGTTTCTAATTATCTGCAGTATTTTTGGGGTTTTATTGTCTTTTCAATCTCTATGCCTTTAATTTCCTTATCTGATTGCACTAACAAGGGCCACCAGTATAATGTTGAAGTGATTGTGGGCAAATCTTTGTCTTCTCTCTTATTTTCAGTGGAATAATTTTAACATTTTACTCATAGAATTTGGGGGGTAGAGGGATAGATTTTCTTTATTACATCAAAGAATTTCCAATTTTTCCTAGGATTTTGCTAAAAAATCATAAATCTGTGCTGAATTATATCAAATACATATTTTCCATCTATAAACCTGATCACATGCTCGTACTCCATTAATCTAGTAATAGAAGTATTTTTGTATTTTCTAATAGTAAACCCATGTTTGCATTTCTTGGTTAAAACTAACTTGACAGCGGTATATTTTTCTTTAATATATTAAATTTGGTTTACTTACATTGTTTTTAGAGGTTTCGTATCTATTTTTATGAATGAAATGAATCTGTAGTTTCCTTTCTTGTATTGCTGTTTTCTAGTTTTATCAAAGTAAGAATAACTTGGGAGTATATCTCTTCTTATTCTCTGAAAAAAAGTTGTTCTCTATAAGTTTGGTAGCTCGTGTTTTTTGGGGGGGAGATTCTTAACTTCTACCTTAATTTCTTTATTCATTATAGAAATTGTAAGGCCTACACTTTTTTCTAATTTCTATTTTCATTAATTTCCTTCTGGGAATTTAATTCACATAATTTTTCAAATTCATTGGCATAAAGTTGATGCTAATATTTAGTTAATATGTTTAAACTTGTTGTATCTGTATATTCCTTTTTGTATTTACATAAGACTTATTTGTGGCTTCTTTTTTATTTCTTTATATAATTTTACCAGAGATTTATCTATCTTATTAGTGTATTTAAGGAATAACTTTAGACTCTGTTAATTTCCCTATTTATTTGTTTTCTGTTTCATTTATTTTTGTATTAACTTTATTACCACCTTCTTTTACTTTGTGTGATTTATTAGTTTTTTTAAATAATTTTATTGAATCATAATTGGGTACATTGGTGCAATCATAGGGCACAATGTGCTTCATATACATTCAGAAATATATATTATATATATATTTTTAATAATTTTATTGAATCATAATTATGTACATTGGTGCAATCACAGGGCACAATTCATATACATTCAGAAATATTTTGATCATACTGTTACAGATACCACCCTGAACGCGCCCAATCTCGTCTGATCTCGGAAGCTAAGCAGGGTCGGGCCTGGTTAGTACTTGGATGGGAGATTTTCTTTGTTTTTAAACATTCACCAAAACAAAAATCACAGGTAAGCCCAGATGTCTTCAATACCATCATTCTGAGCAATTTAAGAATAGAAAATTTTCCTGAAGCCATAATGTTTCAAATTAAATAGTTGATTCTTAATTTGACAATTTAAATGGATAATTTAAAGGCAGCCATGTCAGAATTTGTATGTATAGTTCTATAAATGCAAAATTGTGTTTATAAAATTTCTAAAAGGAAAAGCTTTATCATTACCAATAACCTCCCACTCACATGAGTTAACTAGACAAATCCTGGTGTGTTCTAATGAGGTAAACAAGACTTATTTAAATGCTCATTAAAGATTCCTATAGTAAGCCATTCCTAGGCTTGGCTTATAGAAACCTAATCAGATGGCTAAGCCATATTGGCAGTTTCATACCTTCACATATTGACATAAATGTGTGCACAAACTTTGTAATCTAAAACTATTGACCTGCATGCTTTTTCCTTACCCCAACACATTCCTTACATGTAGACTGAAACTTCAGTATTTGGGTTACTGGTTGAGCAGAAGCCATAAAAAAAGTCATAATCAGAATGTTATCCAACTGTATATTGTTTACTTTTATTGTAAATAATAGTGAATAGTGTTCAATAAATAGTTTTAGATTCCTTTAAAAAAAAAGAAAAAATGGGTTTAATAGACATATACAGAACAAACTCTCTCAAAACTAAGAAATATGTGTTCTTCTTATCAGCCCATGGAACATACTCCAAAATAGATCATATCCTAGGTCACCAATCAAACCTCAGTAAAATTAAAAGAATTGAAATTACACCTTGTATCTTCTTTATTGAACACAAGGCAATAAAGGTAGAACTCAACTACAACAAAGATTTTCATCCCCACGTAAAAGCATGGTAATTAAACAAACTTATGCTGAATGACAGTTGGGTTAAGGAAGAGAAAAAGGAGGAAATTATCAAATTCCTTGAACATAACGTCAATTAAGCTAAAGGCTACCAAAACTGTGAGATACTGCAAAAGCAGTGCTAAGAGGGAAATTTATCTCATTAGATGTCTATACTACCCAAAGCAATCTACAGATTCAATGCAAACCCCATTCATATACCAACATCATACTTTGAAAAATTGGAAAATATAGTTCTTTGTTTTGTATGAAATCAGAGAAAACCCTGTATAGCTAAGGCAATTTTTAGTAATACAAACAAAACTGGAGGCATCACTATAACCAACTTTAGGTTATATTACAAATCCACAGTAATCAAAGTAACATGGCATTGGCACAAAAATAGGGAAATAAACATCTGTAACCAAATAGAAAACCAAGAGATAAAAACAGTCTTTTATAACCATCTGATCATTGATAAACTGAACAAAAGCATATACTGGAGAAAAGAACCCCTATTCAATAAATGGTGCTGGAAGAACTGGATAACCACATATAAAAGACTAAAATTGGACCCTCACATTTCACCACTTACAAAAATTGACTCAAGATGGATAAAGATTTAATTCTAAGACATGGAAGGATAAAAATCCTACAGGAAAGTCTGAGAACAAATTTTGCGTATGTCAACCTAAGGAAAGATACTATGAAGATGACTTCAGAGGCAATTGCATTAACAATAAAAATAAAGAAATGGGACTTAATTAAACTGAAAAGCTTCTGCACATCTAAGAACACAACAATTGAAGTAAATAGACAACCTTCAGAATGGGAAAAGATATTTGCTTGTTATGAACATGACAAAACTTGATAAGTAGGATCTATAGGAAACTCAAATTAATCAACAAAAAAGGAGCAAACAATCACAACTATCACTGGACAAGAACAGAACATCTTCTGGGGAAGACAGACAAATGGCTAAGAAATATATGAAAAAAATGCTTGTCATCCCTAATCATCAGAGAAATACAAATCAAAACCACCTAACCCCAGTAAGAATAGCCCACATCACAAAGTCCAAAGGTTGCAGATGTGGAGAGACTGGAACACTTTTATACTGCTGGTGGGACTGCAAACTAACACAGCTTCTTTGGAAAGAAGTATGGAGAGTCCTCAAAGAACTCAAACTAGACCTATCAATTGATCCTTTAATCCCGCCACAAGGCATCTACCCAAAAGAAAACAAAAATTATTTTATCATAAAGACATTTGCACTAGATTGTTTATCACAGCTCAATTTACAATTGCCAAGATGTGGAAATGGCCTAAATGCCCATCAACCCAGGCATCAATTAGGAAACTGTGATGTATGTATAGCATGGAGCACTGTTCAGATAGTGCTGAAGATAAGTGCTTAACATAAGATGGTGACTTTACATCTTTTGTACTAACCCGGATGGAATTGCAACATATTCTTCTTAGTAAAGTATCACAAGAATGGAAAAACAGACAATAGATGTACAGAATTTTACTATGAAGCCAGTAGAAAATGTAACACACACCCACATTAGAGAATATCTTAATTAAATTCAAATTGGGAGAAGGGAAATGTGGGAGTGGGGTGTATTGGTGTGCTCCTGCTTAAAGGCACAATGTAGGGGGCTGTATGACCCAGGTTTGGGCTATGGGACACAACTACAAGAGGGAATTTACCTAACAAATTCAAATATTGTAACCTCGTTGTTGGCACCTTCACAATAACATGAAGTAAAAAATAAATTAATTAAAAAAAAAAAACTTAAGGTCCAGAAGGAGACTTAAAGAACAGAAGTTTATTAAGTAAGCTGGTGGTTTGGAGCTGAGCCATGAAATAATATTGAAGAGTGCACATCACCCCTGCGGAGGTGAACTGTGACCCAAGGAAACAAACAATAGGTACAAAACCCATTGCAAAGTGGACAGGAGTCCCTTCCCCCATGAGAACAGCTCACAGTGTACTTTTACAAACAAGCAAGCAGAGATCAGATTTATTCTGTTTGTATTTCACGGCAAGAGCCACTAAAAACCAGACCTCCTTCCCCAGAAAGCACCCACTAGTGCGTCATGGCACTCTTCTGCCAGGCGTAAAACTGAACATATATTCTACCCACAATTCTGAACTCCCAGCACTGCCCTCCACTCCCACCCTGAGGCCTAGAAGTCTATCCCCAGCAGAGTTCAGACTCTTGGACATTTTCCAATGAGGTATGGACAAGGCATAGGCTGTTACAAATATGTGTTGAATAAATGGCACAGGGGTAAAGCAAGGAATGTGGCATAAGGGAGCTATACAGGAGATGAATAAATGGTGCCCTGCAGCACAGCACAGCAGTGATAGCGGTGGTAACAATAGGGCTTACACACCTGGTGATATTTTGGAGAAAAACTTCCAATCTCTCTTAAGAAACAGAGGGAGCCAGGCGTCTACTCCAGTGGCAGCCATGAAAACGCAGGTCCCATGAGCAAAGGGTATCCTGAGGCAGTACCTGCCCCGGCAGGGCACAGAGGGGAGGAAGAAGAGAATATACATGTGCAGAGGCAGCATACTCCCATACTCTGGCAGGGCTGAGTCAGAATTGCTGCTTTTATGAGCACAAGATACACTCAGCCCCCAGTGGAGCATAGCTGGGGCAAAAGCAAGCAAGGCAGTGGCATCAGCTCAGGGAGGGGCAGAACTTAGAGAGATCTGAGAACTTTGTGAGATCTAACTGCACTGGCCCCAACACAGAGTGAAGCGGAGACAGAGACGCCAGCTCCATGAGAATTGGCACAGCGGCATCAGTACAGGGTGGGGTTGTGTAGTGGTTTCTGTGAACTCAACAGTGCCTGGCCTGCAGTGGGATATATCCAGAGCAGAAATGCAAATTCCACAAGAATATAAGTGGCAGCAACATCAATCTGGGGCAGAGCTGGAACCAGGTGACACTCCCTAGCTTCCATTAAGCACCTGAGATAGTCAGGCTTCAGTTCCCCCAGCCAGCTGGTGTGAGTGTGGCAGGATGGCCAAGGAGGCATAGATCTCCCTGTCACTCAGATAGCTGCAAAACCCTGGCACATCTTCTCATTGGAGGGAACTGGGCCACAGCCCTTTGGGGTTACCAGTGACTAGGTGTGACACAAGGTGCAAGATGGGGAAGAAGGCATCAACCTCCCCAGACTAATTCATTTGCTAGGTGGGCCCTTCTTACTCCACAAGCACCGAAGAGAGTCACACTCAAGCTGCTAGCAGAACCCTGCTATCTGGTTGCTGGAGACCTTTTGAACTCTCCCACGTAAGACTTGGTGCTGATTGGGACAATTGATTTGGATCTCTTGACCTGTGCCAATCACCTGAGGACCAACCTAGGTAGTACCCTGGTTGTGTTGTTGTGTGTGTCTTTTCCAGTTTATTGCCTGTGGGAGGTGGGGTGATTTGTGGCTGGTATTTCTTTGCAGATGAGACTTCAACCCAGAGTTACTGATTCACTAGGATTGAATAGAGACCAGCTGAATACAAGACAGAGTCACCTAGCCCCACTATACCTAGTAGGTCCTCCGTGTCTCAGGCTGTAGTACTGTGCGGGTCCTTTGCAAAACTGTAGAGGAAAAGCTGCAGTCACCAGCCTCAGATCTCTGGGAAAGGGCTGGTTAATCGCTATTCCAGGAGCCCACAATCCAATTTCACTTTACCTGCTCATCTAGCCAAATGACGAAAAGTAATCATGGGGCAAAATCAGCAGAAACATTCTGGCAACATAAATACTCAGAGTAGATCAACTCCCGCAAGGAATGACAAGACAGACATAGCAGAAGATCCCATTCATAAACAAATGGGTGAAATGTCAGAAATCGAGTTTAGAATTTGGATGGCAAATAAGATTAACAGAATGGTAAAAAGTAGGAATTAGAAAGCCTAGGAATAATTCAAGAGTTGTCTCAAGAATTCAGTGAATTCAAAGACAAAATCCCCAAAGATTTTGACGCATTGCCAAAAGAATTTGCAGCCCTCCAAGATATGATGGATACAGTAGAATCCCTCAGTAACATAATGGAGCAGGCAGAAGAAAAGATTTCTGATGTTAAGGACAACGCTTCTGAATGTTCCCAAATGCTCAAAGAAGAAGAGAAGTAGAGAGCAAAAACAGATCATTCTCTGAGAGAGCTTTGGGATAATTTGAAAAAAACTAATATTCGCCTTATAATAATTCCTGAAGGTGATGAGGTTGCCTTGAAAGGCCCAGGTGCTTTAATCCAAGAGATAATCAGAGAACTTCCCAAACATTACAAGAGATTCTGAAATTCAAATAGCAGACATTTTCAGAACCCCAGCACAACTCAATCAAAATAAAGCATTTCCCAGACATATTATAATTAATTTCACCAAAGTTAATATGAAGGAGAAAATTCTTCAAGCAGCCAGAAGTATGAAAACCATAACCTACAAGGGTTAGAATGAATCAAGATCTCTCTGCTGAAGAGAGAATGTTAGAACGTTAGAATGACTGAAGATCTCTCTGCTGAAATTATCAAGCCAGAAGAGGATGGTCATCTACTTTCAACTTCCTAAAACAAAACAATGTTCAACTCAGGATCCTGTACCCAGCTAAACTGAGTTTCATTTATGATGGAGAAGTTAAATACTTTCATGACATTAACATGTTGAACAAATTTGACATAACTAAACCAGCTCCCCAGGATATTCTCAGATCCATCCTCCTCAATGACCAGCACAATGTTCTACTACCAAAGTAAACTCACTCAGAAACTTTTGATCAAATTCCAAGTTCCACAGTGCCAAAAGGATTAAAAATGTCCACTGGACTTTTGAAAAACTCGATACCCTAAATACTACCAGTTTATCAATATTCTCAATAAATTTGAATGGCTTAAATTGTCCTCTAAAGAGGCACGGGTTGGCTGACTGGATACAAAAACTCAGGCCAGAAATATGCTGCATACAAGAATGTCATATTATGTTAAAAGATAAATATAGACTCATGGTGAATGGATGGTCATCTATAATTCAGGCCAATGGAAATCAGAACAAGGTAGGTGTTGCAATTTTATTCACAGATACAATTGGCTTTAAACCAACAAAATTAAGGAAAAATAAGGATGGTCACTTCATATTTGTTAAGGGAAACACTCAACATGATGATACTTCAATTGTTAACATTTATGCACCCAACCAGAATGCACTTCAATTTATAAAAGAGATTCTAACAGACATGAGCAACTTGATTTCCTTAGCACCTTAATAGTTGGAGATTTTAACACCCTTCTGGCAGTGTTGTATAGCTCCTCCTATAAGAAACTAAGCAAAGAAATTTTAGACTTAAAATTAACTATGCAATAATTGGATTTAATTGACATCTACAGAACTTTTCATCCTATCACAACTGAATACACATCCTTCTCATCAGCCCATGGATCATATTCTAAAATTGATCACATCTTAGGTCACAAGTCTAACCTCAGCAAATTTAAAAGAATAGCAATTATTCCTTGCATCTTCTTGGACTATCACGGAATGAAACTTGAACTCAGTAATAACAGGAACCTGCATACTCATATGAAAACGTTGAAACCAATAGTCTTATGCTGAATGATAGCTGGATCATAGATGAGATTAAGAAGGAAATTATCAAATATTTGGAACAAAATGATAATAAAGACACAAATTACCAGAAGTTCTGGGATACTGCAAAGGCAGTCCTAAGAAGAAAATTCATAGCACTGTAAGCCTTCCTCAAGAGAACAGTAAGAGAACAAGTCAACAACTTAATAGGACATCTCAAGTAACTGGAAAAGGAGGAACTTTGCAATCCCTAACCCAGCACAAGAAAAGAAATAAAAAAAAAATTAGAGCAGAATTAAATGTAATTGAAAATCAAAGGATTATATCATAGATAAATAAATCAAAAAGTTGGTTTTCTGAAAAGGTCAATAGAATCGATATACTTTTAGTAAACTTAACCAGAAATAAAAGAGTAAAATCTCTAATTTCATCAATTGTAAATGATAAAGACGAAATAGCAACAGACTTTCAGAAATTCAAAAAATTCTTAATGAATATTATAAGAAACTCCATTTTCAGAAATATGAAAATCTTAAGGAAATAGACTAATACTTGGAAGCACACCACCTTCCTAGACTTAGACAAAATGAAGTGGAAATTTTGAACAAGCCTATATCAAGTTCTGAAATAGCATCAACGGTACAAAATCTCCCCAAAAAGAAATGTCCAGGACCAGACTGCTTCACATCAGAATTCTACCAAACCTTTAAAGATGAACTAGTACTTATATTTCTTAACCTTTTCCAAAATACAGAAAAAGAACGAATACTACCCAACACATTCTATGGAAGGAAACATCACCTTGATCCCCAAACCAGGAAAAACCCATCAAGAAAAGAAAATTATAGATATATATCTAACAAATATTGATGCAAAAATATTAAATTAGATACTATCAAGCAGAATACACCAACTCATTAAACAAAGTATACACCATGACCAAGTGGGTTTTATCCCAGGGTCGCAAGACTGTTTCACTTTATGTACATCTATAAATATAATTTATCACATAAACAAAATAAAAACAAAGACCAAATGATTCTCTCATTTGATGCAGAAAAAGCTTTTGATAATATCCAGCATCCTTTCATGATCAAAACACTTAAGAAAATAGTTATGTAAGGGACATTTCTTAAACTGACAGAGGACATCTACAGCAAACTCACAGCCAATATCACATTGACTGACATTAAATTGAAATAATTTCCACTCAGATCAGGAACCAGGAAAGGTTTTCCATTGTCTCCACTGGTTTTTAACATTGTAATGGAAGTCTTAGCTATTACAATCAGGAAAGAAAAGGTGATCAAAGTATCCATATAGGGTCAGAAGAGATAAAACTTTCATTCTTCACAAATGATATGACTGTATATCTGGAAAACCCCAGAGATTCAACTACAAAACTTTTGGAAGTGATCAAGGAATACAACAGTGTCTCAGGTTACAAAATCAATACTCACAACTCTGTAGCCTTTATATATACCAATGATAATCAAGCTAAGAAAACAGTCCAGGACTCTATTCCTTTTATAGTAGTGCCAAAGAAGATGAAATATTTTGGAGTTTACCTAAAAAAGGACACAGAAGGTCTCTATAGGGCAATGCCTGTGACTCAAAGGAATAGGGATCAGCCCCATATGCCAGATGTGGTGGATTCAAACCCAGCCCTGGCCAAAAACTGCCCCCCCCAAAAAATAAAATAAAAATGTCTATAAAGAGAACTATGAAACTCTAAGAAAAGAAATAGATGAAGATGGTAACAAATGGAAAAACATGCCATGCTCATGGCTGGGAAGAATTAACATTGTTAAAATGTCCATACTACCCAAAGCAATATACAATTTTAATGCAATCCCTATTAAAGCACCACTGTCATACTTTAAAGACCATGAGAAAATTATACTTCGGTTTATATAGAATCAGAAAAAACCTCAAATAGCCAAGACATTACTCATAAATAAAAACAAATCAGGAGGAATCACGCTACCAGACCTCAGACTGCACTATAGATTTATTGTGATCAAAACCACATGGTACTGGCACAAAAACAAAGAGGTAAATGTATGGAAGAGAATAGAGAACCAAGAAATCAACCCCACTACTTACCATCAGTTGATGTTTGATAAGCCAATCAAAAACATTCAGTGAGGAAAAGACTCCATATTTAACAAATGGTGGTGCTGGGTTAACTGACTGGCGACATGTAGAAGACTGAAACTGGACCCACACCTTTCACCATTAACAAAGACAGATTCTCACTGGATAAAAGATTGAAACTTAAGACATGATACTACAAAAATAGTAGAAGAAAATGCATTAAAAACACTTGAAGAAATTGGCGTGGGAGAATATTTTATGAGGAGGACCCCCCGGGCAATTGAAGGAACACCAAAAATACATTACTGGGATCTGATCAAACGCAAAAGCTTATGCACAGCCAAGAACACAGCATAGAAAGCAAGCAGACAGCCCTCAGAATGAGAGAAGATATTTGCAGGTTATGTCTCTGACAAAGGTTTAATAACCAGAATCCACAGATAACTCAAATGTATGAGCAAGAAAAGAACAAGTAATCCCATCTCATTGTGGGCAAGGGACTTAAATAGAAACTTCTCTGAAGAAGACAGGTGCATGGCCCACAGACACATGAAAAAATGTTCTTTAATCATCAGAGAATTGCAAATCAAAACTACTTTGAGATATCATCCGTCTCTAGTAAGATTAACCCACATGACAAAAATCCCAAAATTATAAATGTTGGCGATGATGTGGAGAGAAGGGAGTGCTTCTACACTGCTGGTGGGAATGCAAGCTAATGCAACCTTTTTGGAAAGATGTTTGGAAAACACTCAAGGAACTAAAAGTAGACCTACAGTTAGATCCTCAAATTCATCTACTAGGTATATACCCAGATGCTCATTTTACAACAAAGACATTTGCACCTGAATGTTTATTGCAGTCCAATTCATAATAGCCAAGACATGAAAACAGATGAAGTGCCCATCGACTAATGAATGGATTAACAAATTATGGTACATGTACATCATGGAGTACTATGCAGGCATAAAATGGAGACTTTGCATCTTTTATGTTTACCTGGATGGTGATGGAACATATTCTTCTTAGTAAAATATCTCAAGAATGGGAAAAAAAAGTATCCAATGTACTCAATACTATTATGAAATTAATATATAATCACCTACACACATATGAATGGCAAAACATAACTATAGTCCAGACAGTAGCAGGGAAGAGGAAAGAGAGGGGAGGGAAGGGGATATTATGGGAGAACAGAGGGTATTCGGGGGGGGGCTTACCTAATGTGCACTATGCAATGGTACATTTCAAAACTATTTTTTTCTTTTGAGACAGAGCCTCAAGCTGTCACCCTGGGTAGAGTGCTGTGGCATCACAGCTCACAGCAACCTCCAATTTCTGGGCTAAAGTGAGTCTCTTGCCTCTGCCTCCCAAGTAGCTGGGACTACAGGCGCCCGACACAATGCCCGGCCATTTTTTTTGGTTGCAGCCATCATTGTTGTTTGGCAGGCCCGGACTGGATTCAAACCAGCTAGCTCAGGTGTACATGGTTGGCGCCCTAGCCCGTTGAGTCACAGGTGCTGAGCCCATTTCAAAACTATTAAGAAATGAGTATAATTATGATGGATGTGTTACTTAGTTCAATGTAAGCATTTCACATTGTATATTGAAGCAGTACCCTGAACCCCATAAATGCATCAATGTACAAAGTTATGATTAAATAAAAAAACAAGGCTCAGCGCCTGTGGCTCAATGAGCTAAGGCGCCAGCCACGTACACCTGAGCTGGCGGGTTCGAATCCAGCCCCCCGGGCCCGCCAAACAACAATGACGGCTGCAACCAAAAAATGGCCGGGCGTTGTGACGGGCGCCTGTAGTCCCAGCTACTTGGGAGGCGGAGGCAGGAGACTCGCTTGAGCCCAGGAATTGGAGGTTGCTGTGAGCTGCAATGCCACGGCACTCTATCCAGGGTGACAGCTTGAGGCTCTGTCTCAAAAAAAAAAAACAAATTAAGTCCTTTTCTGTTTCTGTGTTCCCAGAGCCAGGTAAGACATACATATGTAAATACATATTTACATACCTATTTGTATGTATATTTAGGACAAGGAGATTGCTATTTGCTTTGTGTTACAATTTAGCTTATGATTTGTGCTCCAGTTTTTAGGCAATTTGCTATAGTGTTCCACTACTGAGCTGTGAGTACATAATCATCATGAAGTTTTAAAACTTAAATAATTAACATATCAATTTATAAATAAATTCCTAGTAGAGAAAATTTTACTTCTCTCTTTAAAAAAGAGAGTTACCTAAACTCAGTATTACTAAACTAAGTTTTAATCGAATCTGGAAAGCTCTATTTCTCTCTCTCTCTCTCTTTTTTTTTTTTAGACAGAGTCTTACTCTGTCGCTCAGGCTAGATACAGTGTTTTGGCATTCTCTTAGCTCACAGCAACATCAAACTCCTGGGCTCATGAGATCGATTGATCGTCTTGCCTTAGCCTCTGAGTAGCTGGGACTACAGGTGCCCACCACAATGCCTGGCTTATTTTTCTATTTTTAGTAGAGACAGGGTCTTACTCTTGCTCAGTGAGGCTGGTCTCAAACTCCTAAGCTCAGGCCATCCACCCGCCTTGGCATCCCAGAGTGCTAGGATTACAGGCGTGAGCCACCGCCCTCGGCCTCTATTTTTCATTTTGCGTAGAGTGGAAATAACATAAGGTTCAAACTCAGAAGTCCTGGAACCTAAGTCTGCTTCTCCTGTTCCATAAAAGCAATTTTGACAAAGCTGTTTAGACATACCCACTTTTGAAACAGGAGACACTTAACAGGGATGAAAATAATCAGGTCAAAATGCAATAACAGTATCTCTCTCTCTTTTTTTTTTTGAGACAGAGCCTCAAGCTGTCGCCCTGGATAGAGTGCTGTGTGACATCACAGCTCACAGCAACCACCAATTCCTGGGCTCAAGCGAGTCTCCTGCCTCTGCCTCCCAAGTAGCTGGGACTGCAGGCGCCCACCACAACGCCTGGCCATTTCTTGGTTGCAGCCATCATTGTTGTTTGGTGGGCCCGGGCTGGATTCGAACCTGCCAGCTCAGGTGTACGTGGCTGGCACCTTAGCCCGTTGAGCCACAGGGGCCAAGCCGATAACAGTATCTCTTAACTATTAATGTGTTCTTAGTTCCTGCTGAGCCGGCCCTAGCTGCAGCCCCCAAGCCCTTTGCCTGTAGAAAAGGGATGCCTCACTGGCCTGCCCAGATGCTGATTGTCCTCTCTACACTCCGGGCGGTAGAAGACCTGGTGAAAGCAGCTTCCCCATTTGTACCAATGAGTACAAATAGCGTAAACTTTCACATGTATCGTGATATGTAAAGAGTAAGGTAGGTAACACCAAACATGGCTATACCAAGCACTACAATGTGCCAGGAACTGTCCTCAAGACTTTACATGTAATGACATATTTAATCATCACAAAAACCTTACCAGGCAGAGGGTACTACTATTCCATCTTACAGATGGGTAGGCTTGGTGCCTGTAGCTCAGCGGGTGCCTATACCGGAGCTGGTGGGTTTGAACCCAGCCCTGGTCTGCCAGACAACCATTTTACAGATAGGAAAACTAACCATGGATGTCACCAAAAGGGTGACAAGTGTAAACAACTGGGGAGCCTTGGGACGGTGGTGGGGCCTTGAAATGGAGACAAGGGTACAGATTAGGAATGCAATGGAGTGGCTGTTGACTGTGTTTACACTGCAAGATACTGTTTTCCCCCAAACCAAAAAGTGGACAGACAGCACTGGGCTGATAGTGTCAAGTGCGCTATATGCTGTGTCCGGCTATGAGACTCCTAGCATGGCTCACCCTAGTGCTGTCCTAGGCACTGGATCTGACCCCTGCCTGCAGCAGGGCAGAGAGGGGCTAAGCCACAAAAACAGGGAAAAGATATCTCTGCATTAACCCCTGGCTGAGTGCTTTCAAAATTAACTCCCTCTGGTGAATTTTAACTAGTGTATCACAGTCAGAAACTCACTGTGACTTCTGTAAAGCGACGGGTACGGTTCTCTTACATGACTGTTTGGAAAACACTGTAGGTATTAAAATGATTCCTACTGTGAAAATGGCTCCTTCTGCTCTACCCTGTTTTCTGCAAAAAGTTTTATGTTAATAACTGACTGGTTGGCAGGGGACTGAAAAGCAGGCGTACCTGCAGGTAAGCCACTACAGCTCCCCCCAACAGAGACACAGGCTCTGCGCAAGGCATAGAGCAGCAGAAGCAGATCAGAGGCGTGTCCTAAACATGGTTCTATGTTAAGGAGGGGGTGGAATAAAAAGAACATGGTACCAGGCAGAAGAACAGAACATTTATACTACATGATGCCTTCCTGTTTGGCAGCAGCTCTTGAAATACCACTGGACGAGAATCTTTTGCATTTCAACCATATAATCCTTTCAGAATCCTATCACCCCACATCTAAAACACATTTCCTTCAGGAGGTTGACTACTGTTGATATGGCTTTGAGATGTAGTGTATTTAACACATTAATGAAAGGGTGACCTAAGGCATTACTTCTTCAGTAAACAGTACCAGAACCAATTTGCCTGGGAGGAGACTAGCCAACAAGCCATGGTGGGCATTTCCAAAATTTCCAGCATATGCTGCTCCTGATTTGTGACTCCAATTTAAATATACTTTGCATTTACTAGTGTTATTTCAGGGTAACTAGTTAATAGTTTACTTAAACTAATTACAGGTAAAAAGATAGCAAAAGAGACCATTTAAAATGATGATTCTTAAATCTCTCTCTAAAACTGACACTTTGCCCAAGTTCAGACTTGAACCTGCACTCTACATTCAGAGTAACATCCTTTGGACGTCATAACCTCAATATGGACACGGATGGGTCCACAAAGCAGCCTAGTCATTAGCCCAGAGAAAGAACTGAAATATTTTCATGTTTCTTTTTCTTTTCTTTTTTTTTGTTGTAGAGACAGAGTCTTACTTTATCGCCCTTGGCAGAGTGCCGTGGCGTCACGCAGCTCACAGCAACCTCCAATTCCTGGGCTTAGGCGCTTCTCTTGCTTCAGCCTCCCGAGTAGCTGGGACTACAGGCGCCCGCCAAAATGCCCCAATTTTTTTTTTTTTTTTTTGAGACAGAGCCTCAAGCTGTCACCCTAGATAGAGTGCTGTGGCATCCCAGCTCACAGCAACCTCCAATTCCTGGGCTTGAGCGAGTCTCCTGCCTCTCTGCCTCCCAAGTAGCTGGGACTATAGGCACTCGCCACAACGCCCAGACATTTTTTGCTTGCAGCCGTCATTGTTGTTTGGTGGGCCCAGGCTGGATTCGAACCTGCCAGCTCAGGTGTACGTGGCTGGCGCATTAGCCTGTTGAGCCACAGGCGCTAAGCCCCGACTATTTTTTTTGTTGCGGTTTGGCCAGGACTGGGTTTGAACTGGCCACTTTCGGTATATGGGGCTGGTACCCTACTCACTGAGCCACAGGCACCACCCTATTTTCGTGTTTCTGAAGTTGCTCAGGCTCTCAGGCCTCTCTACAGAGTGGGAGCAGTGGTGGCAGTAGCACATGTAGACTGTCACAATTTGCTGTCCCAGATAGGTGTCTCAGGGCCTATTCTACAGATAAGAAAAGGAAGCTAAGGCAAATCAAATACTCTGCCCCAACCCATACCTAGTCACAATCAGGGTCAGGGTTCCAGTCCAAGTGCAACAACAAAAGCCAGGCTAGCAGTAACAGAGGTGTGCTTAGCAGAGTGCACGTGAGGCATCAAGTGCTTCTGTGTGGTAACTTAGGCCACGGAGGTCACACATGCTCTACAGGTGACCCAGGGCTACATGAAGAAGGTCCCTCCGGGCATGCCCTCTTCCTAAGACCCACTGAGGTGCAGGCCTAGTCCTCTCCTCTTGCTAGTGGCATAGGTAAGACTTCTTCCTGTGTCCACTTGCTGCATGTCCCTTAAACAGCTTCCTGCACAGCCCTCCCCATCCCCTTTATCTAAAAAGCTTTTCCTCAAATGCTGAATTCTTACAATCTCATTGTGTAATAAATCCTCTCATAAATGTCCTATCCATCTCACAGCCCCAGGGCCCAATCCGGTCCTCAGAGTGCCTGGTGAAGAGCAGCCGGGCAATATGATGTCTGCTGGGTGGTGGAATGGATGTTGGTTTGGGGCTGAAGTTTCCCCCAAAACACAAATATATGTTTGGTGGGATGGAAACACAATTTCTGATTACTATTTATGTATATATAAACACATAATATATATTTTTTGTAGGAAGAGTAGAGAAGTAAATGAGACTTCAAAATAGGATTAAATCCTTGGAGTCTAGGTGAAGAAAACATTCTTTTGTATCTATTCACATCAGAAATTAAAGGGTGTTACACTTCTTAAAGTGTTACACACACTTGAAAGGAAATTTTGAACATAAATACCCAAACTTAAATTCTTAAAGCAGAAGTAGACGTCAGAGAACGTATGCTGTATATGCACAGCTGCATCCCTTGTGTTGGTCACTAGCCCTCTCTCAGGGCTTCTGTGTCCTGTAGCCTCAGTCCTACACAGAGATAAGAGGACGGGCAAACTCCTTCCAAAAACAGATCCTGTTATGCATGATATGTTCTGTCAACTGTCTTGGATATCTTTAATATTGAATAAACTCTAGTTTTACCAAAAAGGACTCATTTCTTAGCCTTGTCCCAAAAGATTCTATGGTGCTTGGGAGCCCAAATCCAAGCTCCCTGATGTCAGCATAGTGACTGTTTGACCATTTCTCAGCTACCACAGAGAAATAATACCAAAGAGTTTGCTTTTCTCTTTCCTCTTATTTCCAATTTTCCAGAGGCCTAAGAGTATGACTGAGAACTAGGAAGGGAAGTCTGATCTGATCCTGCCTAATTATTCTACCGTCCTTGATCTATAAGTATCATGACAATGGCCATCCCATGGATGCCTGAAAATGCCAGGTCCTTTGGTGTCGGAGGCCAAGAAGAGTCCAGCAGGCCTCACTCCCCCACCGACTCCTCTGATGAGGGGCCTAGAAATGCCAGCCACCCATCTCCCGCTACATCTGGACTAAGACTAGAACCAGAACATATCAGAGCTCAAAGGAAGCTTTAAAATATCTAAGCTGATCAGAACTCTACAGATAAGCACCATACATGATCTAAATCAAATTAAACAAGTTAAAATGCATGCGCCCACAAAATCTTCACATTTGTGACAAACTATTTTCTAGAGGGGGCCACCTCGATGCAGAGTCCCTTCCACATGCTGCTCTTGCCATGTGGTGACAGCTCTCCTCCACTGGCAGGAGGGTCTCTGCTTCCTCCTCTTTAGCCTGGGTAGATCTTTTGCATAGATAACTGCCTTAACCAAGAAAATACAACAGAAATGAAACCAGCTAACTTCTGAGGCTACATCATAAAAGGCAATACAGCTTCTGCTTGGCTTTCCCTCTCTGGATATTTGGGGCCTGGAACTGCCAGATTAAATATAGTATGGCTACCCTGAAGAGACTATGTTGGAGTGATAGCTAGGGATAGAGAAATGGCTCAGAAGCTCCTGTTATGAGCCATATGATTCCACACTTGTGTGAATCTTCCTAGCCCAGACCTGTGAGTGGAGAAGCCTTTGAGATGCCTCCAATCCCATCCATTACCTGAGGGGAACTTCTTGAAAACCCCCTAGTCCCATCCACCATCTGAGGGCAACCTCAACCTCTTAAAAACCCCTCCAAGTCAGAAGTGCACAGCTGAGCTATTCCTAAATTCTTGTCTCACAGAAAATGTGAAAAATAATAAACGGTCATCATTGTTTTAAGCTGTGATAATTTTTATTTACGAGGGTAATTTTTAATATAGAAATAGGGAATTAATAACAGGTTAAGATCAGGCACCATGGCTCACGCCTATAATCCTACCATTCTAGGACACCAAGGTGGCTATATTGCCTGAGCTCAGGTTTGAGACTAGTCCGAGCAAGAGCAAGACCCCCATCTCTACTAAAGAACAAAAAAACTAACTGGGCATTGTGGTGGGCACCTATATTCCCAGCTACTTGGGAGGTTAAGACAAGAGGATCACTTGAGCCCAAGAGACTGAAGTTGCTGTGAGTTATGACATGTAGCCCAGGCAACAGAATGAGACTCGGTCTCAAAAAAACCAAACCAAACCAAGTTTGTTACTAAAACTACTTAAAACATTAACCTCAACATTAAGATAGCTATTTCTTTTTTTTTTTTTTTTTTAAAAGAGCCTCAAGAGCTGTGGCTCTGGGTACAGTGCTAGAGAGCTGTGGCATCACAGCTCACAGCAATCTCCAACTCCTGGGCTTAAGTGATTCTCTTGCCTCAGTCTCCCAAGTAGCTGGGACCACAGGCGTCTGCCACAACATCTGGCTATTTTTGGTTGTAGTTGTCCTTGTTGTTTGGCAGGCCAGGGCTGGATATAAAACCGCCACTCTTGGTGTATGTGGCTGGCACCTTAGCCGCTTAAGTTACCAGCGCTGAGTCAAGATAGTTGTTAATTTAAATGAACAAATAAGCAGCCTTCCAATTATACTTCTTCAAAGTGTGTGCCCCATCATTCTATGCAACTTTTATCTGCTTTAACACTTAGCTCTCATCACCATGTATGATATGATGACACGCCATGACATGTCACTGAACATCTGAGAGAAGGAGCTTTGATCTGTTCACAATTCCAAGTACCTAGAGTAGCACCTGACAACATATGACAGGTGAATGACAATCATGAACTCCATGAACACAGGACTATATCCAGAGGTGGCCTGCCTCAGTCTCCCCACAAGGCTATCTGACCCCTCATCATTTGTTCTCCAGCTTGATTCAGCATCTTCTGATACAGATTCACTATTAAGTTTCTAACTCTCTAATTACTACCAACAGAACCATTAGATGTTCTCAGTTCAGATCCACTAAAGCAGAGGTTCTCAACCTTCTGAATGCTGTGGCCATTTAATACAGTTCCTGTGGGTCGCGACCCACAGGTTGAGAACCACTGTACTAAAGGAACCAAGCTGTTCCCTCCATGATGCCAGCTCATCACCCAGCGAACAGCTGATGATTTCCTTTGTCAATATACCTGCACGCTAAGAACCCTTCCCAAGGATGGGCATGGTGGCTCGCTCCTGTAATGCTAGCACTCTGAGAAGCTGAGGTAGGTAGATTGCTTGAGTTTGGGAGTTCAGAAAAACCTCTTCAAGAGCAAGACTCTGTCTCTACTAAAAATAGAAAAACTAGCCAGGTGTCATGGCAGGCGCCTATAGTCCTAGCTACTCAACTCAGGAGGCTGAGGCAGGAGGAGCGAGTGAGCCCAAGAGACGGACACTGCAGTGAGCTATTACGACGCCATAGCACTCTATCCAGAACAACAGAGTAGGACTCTGTCTCAAACAATAATATATAAATAAACAAGAAAATAAAAACACTTTCCAGGAAGTCTCAAATATCAAATAAAAGTTACTCCATTTTTCATTCAAAGACCACATGGCCAGTGGAAAAATAACTTCATGTTGGATGGTTTCAGTTGTAACTGAGCCGACTGGCAAAGGCCATTGAGCTATCCTATATATGTCTGTCAATGTCCCTATGAATTGAGATGATTATGTTGACCCCACACAAGTCCTTTCATTATTGCAGTCCTGACAAAAAGTATTGCCTCTGGGTATCAGAAAGCATGCATCAATGCACTTTCAAGTCCAATGAGAACTGGCTAGTTAAGCAGAAGCATTAACAGATGTAGAAATTTTGCTAGCTAAATACCTCTTTTCTAGTTATGGATGGCTATACAGCCACACCCAAATTAAAAATAACCCCGTGTTAATAACAGAACCTAAACAGGCAATGGAGGCTCCTTCTCTCCCTGCGATATCCCTCTACAGTCTCCACATAAATGCCTCTGTAAAGTGACTCATGTATAGGTCACTAAAAAGTTCACCTTCCAATGCCAAAGGATCTCAGCACAGGAGGAAAGAGGTATGAGCTAAAGAAAGAACTGTGGCTTCTCTATAAGTTAGAAGGGAACAAACAAGACAGAAGACATTTTTAGTGAAGATTTTTGCAAAATTTGCAAAAATTGTAATTCAAAGAATCTACATTGGTGACTGCACAATAAAAATAGAGTCTGAGCCAAAAATGTGAGCTAAATACATGAGTTTTAATTTTCTAATCTCTATATTTTAAAAAGAAACACAAAATTTTAATATTTTATTTAACTCAATAGATCCGAAATACAGTAGACCTTCCATAGTTGACGACCTCTCTCCATGGATCACCGCGTCAAGTTGACCTTATTTTCAGAGACTGGACACGCACCACACATACGTGTCAGTACAGAAGCCTAGTTCCTTATGGTAACCACCTTTGTATGTTGACCAGTTTGTTACAGTCCCTCAGGTGATCAACTTACAGAAATTCTACTGTCTAATCATTTTAACATATAATCAATGTAAAAATCATTAATAGAATATTTTATGTTCTTTTTTTCCCCACCAGTCTTTGAAATTCAGTGTGCATTTTACACTGACAGCCATCTCTACTTGGATTAACACACTTCAGTGGCTTGTGGCCACGCACTGGAAAGCACAGGTCTAGAATAATCCTGACTTCCTTTAGGTAAAACATTAAAACACCCAAAGACTTGGAAGTTTTCTACTAGGGAAGTAAATAATTATATTATTAAGAGTTATGGATAATAATATTATACATAGCTAAGACAAATAAAATCATTTAAATGAAGTAAAACCTGTCTTTCAGGAGAACTGGACTAAACCCATAAACTGAGGCCCTGTGCTTTGGCTCCTGTCATGGAAGGGGTTCTGGGACTTTGCTTCCCCTTCATGACAACATGACCTGTGACTGGACTCTTCATTTAACTCTTCACTTAAAGAATGACTGCAGAAAAGAGAGGAAAATCAATTATCTCTTTAGGAAATGTAGCCCAGAATGGGAGTGTAGGGAGTATTTCAATGACAAAAGCCAAATCTCAGTCATAAGGCAGACAGATCCCCATCTAACCAGTGGGTATTATTGTCTTTCTATTAGGGCACCTTGCTTGGTCTCATGCTGACCCCACACAGGAGAGCTATCATGTTCAACAGAGTCCCTCCAGGGAGGATCCCTAGATCAGGCACTGGTAATGGGCCGAGCCAGGAGGCTGCTGTCCTGGCTTTTGTTTGGAATAATAGTGCTCCCATGATACCTCACTCTTGATGAAAATATTGGTATTATAATGGGGAGTGCATGAACACAGCTGTGTGTAAATTACATACACAGATTAGATCTGTATATTTACAAGGAGTACAAACATACTAATGGTGCATTTACATACACAGTTGGATATACTGGGCTGCATGCTGAGTGGAGTCTGAGTTCAAAAGTATTTCCTTAAAATTTTACAAGAGGAAATGCTCAGGTTGCTGCTAAATCAGGCTGAGACTCATCTGCTCCCTGAATTCTCCCAGAAAGAGTCTTCTTTCCCTTCATGTGTAATACTGGAGAAATTATTTAAGACTCTATGAAGGGGAAACCTAATAAAAGAGCTATTATATCTTACATTTTTAAAGTAAAAATAAGTCAATAAGTTTAAAGGATGAATATACATAAAGGGCAAGGCCTACTAGAACACCTGTTAAAATAGCATGTAGTAAGGTAGAGTCTTTTGATTTTTAAAAATGTTGAGACAGACTTTTTTAGTGCAGTTTTAGGTTCATAGCAAATCTGAGCTTGAAAGTATAGAGATTTCTCATATACTTGAGTCTTTGGGGTTTTTTTTAAAGCTAATTTTGAAAAATAGGGAGAAAAGCAATTTTATGCTCATTGCATTAAATCAAGAACACAGCTTTGAGGAAAGCTATGTTCTGGTCCTACACTTGATTCTATTAAGACCTTGCAGTTGGCGGGCACCCGTAGCTCAGCAGGAAGGGTGTCAGCCACATACACCAAGGGTGGTGGGTTTGAACCCCGCCTGGGCCAGCTAAAAAACAAACAAACAAATGATAACTGCAAAATAAATAAATAAATAACCAGGCATTGTGGTGGATGCCTATAGTCCTAGCTACTTGGGAGGCTGAGGCAAGAGAATCGCTTAAGCCCAAGACTTTGAGGTTGCTGTGAGCTGTGATGCCACAGCACTCTACCCAGGGCGACAGCTTGAGTTTCTGTCTCAAAAAAAAAAAATCCTGGCAGTTGACCTCAGGGAAGCCACTAACATTCCCTGGGCCTGAGTTTTTCATGGAAAGATGGCATCCCAAGTACCACAATTTATTGAAAAGGCACTAACTTTTAAAATGTTGAGTGTTCCAGTAAGATAAAGAAGAAAAAAAGGTAATGATTCAAAACTAAGTAAAAATATTAACCTATACATATTTGGATAGACACATAACAGGAACCTCTTTTTAAGGCCCTAATTTTATTCTTTAACTTCTTTGCAACAAAAATGCTCCAAATGATATTCTTTCTTTTTTATTTTTTCTTGATATGGTCTCTAAAAACTCCTGGTTTAAAAAAGACAGGGGAAAAAAAGAGAGCCCATTTCTGAGGCTTGGGTTTACCAGGCTTATAGTTCCACCAATAAATCATGTCCCAATCTGGGCTGAGAAAAGCAGTGGCCAAGGTTTCACTGCTCCAGCCCAGGTTGCCAGGCAACCAGAACAAGGGGGAAGTCTGAGAACCGCTGACAGATAGCCAAGTGGCTGAAACAACAGACTTCTGTCACAAATGTGTTTCAGAGAGCCACTTGCCCACCTCTGCTCTTTGCTAAACATTACATTATTGTAAAATCAAAATCAAAAGGCCACTGTAATAAAAACACACTTCCTGGTCAATTACTAATTGTTCAAAAGCTGCGGGGAGGCCCAGATCACACAGTGTATGGCAATAGAAATGTGATACTGTAAATGAGATAAAGTCAGCAGCATGTGAGAAACCTGATCTAAATGTGGCTCTGGAGCTGCAATTCAGGGAGCTGGTGCGTGGAGGAAATCGGCTGCCCAAGAAAGCACCAGGAAGAAAATAATGAATGTTAAGATGTTAAAAAAACAAAGCAAACAATAGCTATGAAGCCACGGGTCAAGATTACTTAATAAGAAAACCAAGCACACTCTCATTGTTTTGAAACACAATCTGGAGGCAATTGAAAGTTCTCCCTTACAGATGGATTTCCTGTGTTAGAGCAGGGGCAAGGAAGGTCAGTGACCTTGGGATCCACCATCATGGTAGTTCTCGGTGGATTCCCTATCTTTAGGGTACTGTCAGATAATAATAGGTCTGAGGGTCAAATGCAACATTATAAATACCTATGGTGGGTGTCCCCATCCAATAACATGGCCCACGGTCACACTGGGCATCAATTCCACACAGCATCCTTCCATGAAACCTCTTTATTGGAACTGTCGTTTAGGACTCTGGAAACTATCTGTGGTGTTGGGAAGGGGCCAGCACCCAGAGCGCAGATCTTAATCTTTTTTGTGCTAGGGCCCCTTTGACAGTCTGGTAAAGCCAGATTTCTAAAAACAGTTTATACATGTAAATGCCGAAAAAAAAACCCATATAGGATTACAAAGGAAAAGTAGTTACACTGAAATCCAGTTATCAACACATTTAAAAGTATACTAGAGTAATATATGTGCTTTATTAACGCATTAAAGAACAAGACCATGCAGAGGTTTTGTTTTGTTTTTTGGTTCTTGCAGGGGTTCTGTCTGGGGAAGGAGGGGTAGTTGTTTGGTTTTATTTTATGTGAGCTCAAATAATAAACTCCTACAGGGAAAAGGCCAGTACCTTTTCCATCATTTAATCACCAAAGCAACATGCAGTCTGGTTCCCCACCTGGGGCTCCCATATGAATTCTCTCCACACTATTAGCCCAGTTCTGAAAGGGTCTGACTTCCCCTGGCTTCTCCTGTCACCCAGAATTGGGCCTGGGAAGCAAGATTCGTAGGACCATAGTCTGCAAAGTAGAGTGTGCAGACACAAAAGTCTATCTTTTTTTTTTTTTTTTTGGTAGAGACAAGAGTCTTACTTTATTGCCCTTGGTAGAGTACCGGGGCCACCTTTGTTAATGACAGGGGATAAAAAAGGAGAGGCCGCACACTGCCTCCTAGGAGTGTGAGTCTTCTCAGGCTGATCAACTTTTAGGAAAGTGAATATATGGAAGTTAAGAGTTTGGAAATGAATTCCCTTAGAAATGTTTGACTCTGTGCATCTTCAGATAGATTTTTGTGGCCGGCCCCATATACTGAAGGTGGCAAGCTTAAACCTGGCCTCGGCCGAACTGCAAAACAGAAAAATAGCCCGGCGTTATGGTGGGAGCCTGTAGTCCCAGTTACTCGGGAGGCTGAGGCAAGAAACTGGCCTAAGCCCAGGAGTTGGAGATTGCTGTGAGCTGTGTGACGCCACAGCACTATACTGAGGGTGATAAAGTGAGACCGTCTCTACAAAAAAAAAATTTTTTTTTCTTCTAGCACTTAGAATTTTATTAAAATAGATAACAATATGTACCCACATTTGGATACATAATACTTTTTGTTTTAGCGAAGTATGAAAGGGCACTCTGACATTAGGCTTTCCAGTATAAAATGCAGTAAGTACTCAGAATAAAGTCCCTAGGAAAGTAGAATAGAAATATAAATTAAAGGAGAAAACAAGATAAGGTACAATATTTGCTTTTAAAAAAAGCTCATTCGTCGGCGGCACCTGTGGCTCAAAGGAGTAGGGCGCTGGCCCCATATGCCGGAGGTGGCAGGTTCAGACCCAGCCCCGGCCAAAAAAAAAAAAAAAAGCTAATTCATGTATTTTAAAACTAGATGCGATGATGGTATAAACCATTTAAAAAAAATTTGGGCGGGGGGGGAGACAGAGCCTCAAGCTGTCACCCTGGATAGAGTGCTGTAGCATCACAGCTCACAGCAACCTCCAATTTCTGGGCTCAAGCGAGTCTCTTGTCTCTGCCTCCCAAGTAGCTGGGACTACAGGCACCCGCCACAACGCCCGGCCATTTTTTGATTGCAGCCATCATTATTGTTTAGCAGGCCCAGGCTGGATTTGAACCCGCCTGCTCAGGTGTACATGGCTGGCGCCTTAGCCCATTGAGCCACAGGCACCGAGCCAAGAAACACTTTTTTTTTTTTTTTTTTTGAGACAGAGTCTCAAGCTGTCACCCTGGATAGAGTGCTGTGACATCATAGCTCACAGCAACCTCCAATTCCTGGGCTTAAGCAAATCTCCTGCCTCTGCCTCCCAAGTAGCTGGGACTACAGGTGCCCGCCACAACGCCCGGCCATTTTTTGGTTGCAGCCGTCATTGTTGTTTGGCAGGCCTGGGCTGGATTTGAACCTGCCAGCTCAGGAGTACGTGGCTGACGCCTTAGCCCCGTTGAGCCACAAGCACCGAGACTAAAAAAAAATTTTTTTTTCCATTGTGATATTTCAAATCCATTGGATATATTTAAAACAGTGATGGGACAGTTTTATTTTTAAATGCCAATATTTATAATGTTAGAAATAACATCCTTATGATGAAAAAAAATTACATTTCCATTTAAACTTGGGAAAGGGCATATGGCTTTGGGCAAAATCCTTTCAAGGGCTTTATGGGAAAAAATTTTTTAACTTTTTAACTATTAAAAGAAGGCACAGAAATTCTCTGGAGTGCCAAAGCATGCTTCCATATCTCAACTAGATTTATGAGACTCTAGTTTTACCTAATAGAATCACATCAGGGTCACTAAAAACAGTTTCTAGAACTAAGACAGACTGCACCAAGGAAGATGCTGCACTGCGGCACTGCTGTTCCACCGAGGTACAGACTGTCCTTTACGTGAATTCCAGAGCTAACAACGGAGCTTCTCTGTTCAAGGAGAGGAAAGAGCTCAGAGTCCTCAGTGTGCCCCTTGAAGTCCCCAGCACCCTCTGTTCTATACCCCAGCCTCAACCCTGCCATACTCAACCATGCCCAGTGCTTGGATTAAACATCATGTTAAAACAGATCTTGAGGCCTCATTTCAGCTAAGGGGAGACTGTGCCATGGTAAGCTGTGTCTGCAAGAGATGCAGGAAAGAAGAGGCAGGTGGCATTTGTGCTGCACATCAGCTGTCCCAGCTCTAAATCTAAAGCAGGCCCAGCCCCGCTATTCTCTGAATATGTCCTGTGCCCTAATCCCTGCATCTCCTTACAAGATACTTTCATTGTCTGGGGAATGGGCTTTCTTGGGCTTGGATTTTTGAGTACTTTACTCACCATCACTGTGACCCTGAGCAAATTTACTTACTATCTCACGCCTATGTTTCATCCTCCTCCGTGTCCCCATCTTTCTGTGCACCCCTCCATGGAACTTACCACAATCCACCCAGCACTACCTTTCAGCCACCCATTAGAATACCACCTCCTTGAGGCAGGGAGGGCTGTCTGGGGCCATCAGGGAAGCCTCTGGAGGGGATAGACATTTGATGCTGCTGCTGCTGCACAGGCAGTGGGCAAATGGGCAAAGCTGCAGCTGTATTTACAGAGGCTCCTCACGCTGGCATCACCACCTGGGCTCTTCCTCCCGTCAGATCAGTGGCACTAGATTCTCACAGAAGCGTGAATCTTGCTGTGAACCACACACACGAGGGGTCGAGGTCACAAGCTCCTCATGAGAGCCTAATGCCTGATGATGAGGTGGGCATGAAATGTGCTCGAACCATCCCAAACCATCCCTTATCCTGCCCCAGTCCCCTGGAAAAACTGTCTTCTATGAAACTGGTCCCTGGTGCCAGAAAGATTACGGACCCCTGTGATAAGGGTTTCTTCAATAACATTTTTATTATCAGTACCTGGGCCTTTCAGAGCTTAAAGAAGTCTAATTATTTAATTAACACTGATTTGTTAATCAATGACTGGTGCAAGGTACAGCAACTGATCTGATGAGGCACAGACTCAACCAGAAATCATGTTTACTAACAGTTACATCTTTTCAGCATAAATGCTCTAAAGAAAATTAACTATTTCCACTGGAGAAATGGGTAAGTTTTCCACAAAGAGAGGAAGAGTTACCTGAGAAAAAACCAGAAGTGAGGGCGGCGCCTGTGGCTCAGTGAGTAGGGCACTGGCCCCATATACCGAGGGTGAGGGGTTCAAACCCGCCCCAGCCGAACTAACAAAAATAGCCGGGCGCGGGAGGCTCCTGTGGCTCAGCAAGTAGGGCGCCAGCCCCATATACCGAAGGTGGCGGGTTCAAGCCCGGCCTCGGCCGAACTGCAAAACAAAAAAACAGCCGGGCGCTGTGGCGGGCGCCTGTAGTCCCAGCTACTCGGGAGGCTGAGGCAAGAGAATCGCCTAAACCCAGGAGTTGGAGGTTGCTGTG
>CAUYON010087054.1:0-18231 GCA_963573935.1 Arctocebus calabarensis
ATACTTTTTCTTCCATTCTTTGCTAAGAAGAATATGTTCCAGCTCCATCCATGTAAACATGAAAGAGGTAAAGTCTCCATCTTTCTTTAAGGCTGCATAATATTCCATGGTATAAATGTACCACAATTTATTAATCCATTCGTGAGTCGATGGGCACTTGGGCTTCTTCCACGACTTAACAATTATGAATTGGGCTGCAATAAAAATTCTGATATCAGATATCTCTATTATGATGTGATTTTTGGTCTTCTGGATATATACCTAGTAAATGAATTGTAGGATCGAATGGCAGGCCTATTTTTAGATCTCTGAGTATTCTCCAAACATCCTTCCAAAAGGAATGTGTTAGTTTGCATTCCCACCAGTAATGTAAAAGTGTTCCCTTTTCTCGACATCCACTCCAGCATTTCTGGTTTTGAGATTTTGTTATGTGGGCTAATCTTACTGTGGTTAGATGATATCTCAAAGTAGTTTTAATTTGCATTTCTCTGATGATTAAGGATGGTAAGCATTTTTTCATGTGTCTGTAGGCCATGTGCCTGTCTTCTTTAGAGAAGGTTCTCTTCAAGTCCTTTTCCCACCCTGAGATGGGATCACTTGTTCTTTCCTTGCTAATTCGTTTGAGTTAGAATATGGGGAAAAGGGCAAGGGAGGGGAGGGGTGGGGGGAGACTGAGTGGAGGGAGGGAAATTGGTGGGATCACACCTGGGGTGCATCTTAGAAGGGTACAGGTGAAACTTACTAAATGTAGAATACCAATGTCTACATATCGTGATTATGAAAATGCCATGAAGGCTATAGTTCAATGAAAATATTTCAGATTGTATATGAAGTCAGCACATTGTGTCCCATGATTGCACTAATGTACACAATTATGATTTAATAAAAATTGAAAAATAAATAAATAAATAAATAAATAAAATCTAACAATTCAATGAAAGACAAAAAAAAAAATTGCGAGGTCCAGTGGGTTCATACATGATTATTAAGTCCACAAGTTACTTTTGAATTCTTAGTACCTAAAAGAAGTTAGAGTGTTAGAGTAGAAATGAGAAGGGTGAGGATGATGTCTGTGGCTCAAAGGAGTATGGCGCCAGCCACATATACCGCAGGTGGCAGGTTAAAAAACTTGCCCTGGCCAAAAACTGCAAAAAAAAAAAAAAAAAGGAAAAAGGAAAAAGAAACAAGAAGGGTGAATAGTAGAAAAAATCACAAGAAAGGTTGGTGAAAGAATTCTGAGTGCTAATTCTTTCATTTAATTGTTTTTCCTTTTATGTCTTGACTATAAGGAGACATCCAAAATCATGGAAGAACCTCTATTGCTAAAGCCACTGATCCAGGAGAGGAAGGAACTTAAAGCTTTGCAAGTCCAGCTCTTCCAGACACACACAGAACAAGCCACACAGGTAGGAGTAGGAAATATCTCATAAAATTAGGAAAATTAACCATGAAGTACAGTGGTTACTTTTTCTTTAATTTCAGAATATTATGGGAGTACTTTTTTTTTTTATTGTTGGGGATTCATTGAGGGTACAAGAAACCAGTTTACACTGATTGCATTTGTTATGTAAAATCCCTCTTACAATCATGTTTTGCTATTAATGGTTAACAATTCAACAATCTCACATTTTAAAGTCTCAGTCAATAAAAGTAGCTAGAGTGTTACAGTAGCAATGAGTAGGGTGTGTAGTAGAAGAATTCAATAGATGTGTAGCAGGTAAGTGTGTCATTAGGGAACACCAGAAAACCTCCAAAAGGGTCATTTATCTTGGCAAATTTGCTGTAACTAATTGATGGCTGCTTCTCAGTTGTACATGTCCAGCAATGATTGACCAACCACCCGCATATTTTTGTTTCATGAATGTCTTCACATCACGAAAGATTTTTTTTTCTGAAGTGCTTCTGCATGGGGCTAATCTTACCATTAGGATGCTACTTTACTGGTTGATCTGGTGTTACCTACCACACATCTGCTGATTTCTTCCACTACATACCCTTCTTATTTCTTCTGTAACACTCTAGCCACTTAGGCATTCTTCATAAGTGTCAACACAAGCAGCAATACGAAGTATTTTGAGAGGGAAAGAGGTTGCTGTGAGTGTCATAGTCAAGGAAGGTTACATGGAAAGGAGGGATGGGACAAAACCATGATGGATAGATAATTTTCTACCTAATCTGGGGGAAAGGTATTTCAGTCATGTGACATGTGCAAAGTCTCAGGAATGAAAAAGAACATGAGACATTTACAGGAAAGAAGGTTATATTGTTTGGCTAATGAAAGACTCCAATGCTTACTTGAAACACAAGATTCCACATTCATCATGAGAACATCAGAATTCAGATAATCAATAATTTGAGGATCTATTCCTTCTATCAGAGAGTCGAGGTCAATTCAAGGCATCAGAAGCTGAATATTCAACAATAGTTGAAGGACATGCTCAACCCTCCCCATCTGAAGGAAATAAATAGGTGCCTGTGCACACACCCAAATTAAAAATACCTGGAAGCATTATACTAAGCAGCTAGTTATCAGTCCATTTATTTTCATTTCATTCTCTTAAAGCCAGTTGCAAATGAACATGATCTAAAAGCATGCATGTAATGACATGTAAAAACATCTGTTTGGGAGGTGGTGTGTGTTTAAAAACACATTAAATTCTTTGGGAGAATCAGTTCTTTGAAAATAAAACTAGAAGGCAGTGCTCGTAGCTCAGTGATTAGCATGCTGTCTACTGGTGGAAAATAAATTAATTCACTATGCACCATAAAGCAAAGGTTCCTGTTATTCTCCCAGAATTGTTTTTCTTTCTTGTTCAAAACCAAATTTTGAGTTTTCTGAGTTTTTTCCCTTTGAAAGAACATACAGTGTTACTTTTCCTGTTATTGAAAAGAAAGATCTTCTCTAAGAAAATTAGATTCTTAGAAGTCAGGACAGTTAGCTAAGCACAGCTTATGGTGAAAGAGTTCTTAGGATGGTGCTTACCCTCTCCTCTGTTTTAGGTCTATGAGCTAATCAAGGAGAAAAATGCTCTTGGCCTTCAACTCCATGGCACTATGCAACACCTGCATGACGGCCAGGAGTGCTACAAGATCTTCAACCATTGCACAGTGTTGGAGAAGTAGGTGGAAGACCTGCAGGCTGAGATTAGGAAGGTGAGAGGTTGGAAGAAACAATGAAGATGAGTGCACATGGCTCAGCATGCAGAGCCAAGGAAGAAGCTGATGCCATTTAGTGGGAGAGAAAGAGCATCAACTGAGATGAGGAAAAGGCTGAGAAAACTTCCAGAGTTAAGGGAGTAGGAGGAAATGGGTCAGTGAAAAGATCAGAGAGAAATCAGGGAGTGGAAAACAGGGATTACCACAGTTTTTGGAACTCTAAAACTGAGAAAAGTGTCAGTTTTGCTTGACATGATAAAGAAAAATGTAGGAAAATTTGGATCTGAGAAACACAACAGGCAGCCCTGTTGACAGCAGTGGAGAGGAGGCAATGCTGAAGTTGGAAGAGACAGAGGAATTGGTGCAGAGATGAATAGAACAGGAAGAAGGAGAAGGAGTCTGGGGTGCTGAGATTTACAATAGGATCTGAGTAGCATCTGGAAAATCCATGAACATCTATGAGGCATTTGCAGACTTCAACACTACAGTGATTCTTGAAGAAAAATCTAGTTAAGCCAAGAGTGTTATATAAGTGATTAACCCGCTAGAGCAGGTTCACTTCTAAGTGTTGGCTTGAGAATTTGGAGCAGGAACAGTCTTCTCCAGGGTTTCTTATTCTCTCTGATCCTAAATGAATTCTTGTTTTCCTCAAGCACAGTTTGTTAAGAGCTGTTACCGCTGAATTACTAAGCCTAGTCCTCCTTCAGGGGCCAAATCATTGATGCTTACTTGGGTGTCTCACTAGAAAAACAACAGAGTTCCCTCAAATAGTGATTTTAAAGAACTTCAGGAGCCACAGAAAAGGTAGAGATGGTGTATCTCCACCCTGGAGCAAATTCCACAGGCACAGAAGTTCAGTGGTCAGGATCGAGGCTGCCATGGGCAATAATCACACAACTACACTCTAGATTGGTTGACAGAGCAAGACCCTGTATCGTCAAAAGAATAAATAAATAAATAAGAAGGAAACAAAGACAGAAAGAGAGAAATAAAGGAAATAATAATGGAAGGAAAAAAGATGAGCAGCAATCTAGAGTGCGCTGAACTCCATGTTATCTTACTGGGCTCACATAAGTGAGGCTAAGATTAAATAGTAGCAATAACTAACAATCATGTGTGAAAAGATGGTATAGCAAAAATAGAAAAATTCACATATGCCACTAATAAGCACTCTGGTATTAAAATGAAAGATAATTCCTAAACTCTCTTAAGATATTTTCTGCAGCTTAAGTTAACCTCTCCACAGCTATTCTTCTAAGATATTCTTCGTGTTCACACAAGCTTCTCTAAATGGTTCTGCCTTATACCCTTATGAAGACTTGGAATCCCTTGAATTAGCAACTGCATCTTGCATCTAGTGATTCTGTTTGTTTCTCTTTTGTACTAAAACCTTCCAGAATCCCAGCAGCAGCTGTGCAAAACCAAACAAGAACTAAACTAATTAAGGAAGCTGTTGTAAGCAGAAGAACATCAGAGTGTGGAAGGTTGAGAACCGCTGGTCTAAAGGCTCCAGAATAATGTCCAGCATCCTCTGCACTCTGGGGTACAGGATGGTTCCCCAAGGACTTGAGCAGTCCTGTGCCCAGGGGTTGGCTGGGGCAAGTCAACCCAGCTCTCAGTGGTTGGCCTTGCACACTGGTAGCTCTGTGGTTTTGGTGTCTTGGTGGCAGTTCTGCTACCACGATTCCACTGGGCACTACCCTAATAGAGACTCTTGGCAGTGGCATTACTCTCACAGTTTCAGTACACATTGCCCTCATTGTGAAAACTTTTCTCTGTGCCTACCCTTTGGTCTCTGAGGTGTAAGAATGAAACCACAAACCACATGGATAACCAACAGGATAGAGTTCATTGACAGGGAAAGATTAATAGAAAGAGTGATAAGCCATTGGGTAAAGAACCCTCAGCAATGGAGGGGGAAATCCAATATGGAAGTCCCCTGAGTTTTTAGTCTCAACCTGCTGCTTTTCCTATCTTGTGGGTGGGACGTTTGGGAAAGTATGGCAAAATTAGCCAGAAGTCTATGGGCAGAAAATGATCCTGATCTTTGATGAGGCATTGACCCTTTTGGGTTTTGAATGAGGGAGCCTGGTCTGTAATGATACTGATTCTGTGTTCACCTAGGCTGAGATTATAGGGATCCCTGTCCTGCACTGAGCAGCAGAACACTGCATCACTATGATAGGGACTTTCAGTGGTAGTTCCAATCCCATACTTCCACTTGGCAGTGCTTTCATGAGGGTTCTTCTATGAGACAGATCTCTGCTTGGGCATACTGTCTTTCAATGACACTCTTAATTTAAATTTTGAGCTTTTTTTTTTTCCTTTTTGCAGTTTTTGGCCAGGGCCAGGTTTGAACTTACCACCTGTGCTATATGGGGCCGGCACCCTACTCCTTTAACCCACAGACACTACCCTGAGCTCTTTTTCTAAATGGTTTGTTATGCATAGTTCTCTTTAGTTGTCTCTTTGGTACAGGTAGCATAATATTTTAAATGAGAAAACATTTATAAAATGTTTAACATTTATCAAATACTAAAAATAGTATAATATCTATGATTATTATTATTATTATTGGATCAAATTTTGAAAGATTCTTAAGTTAATAGGATATGAGTCAGGCAAAACAAAGGATGAAGTTGGAGTAAGAAAACTCCTGTTTGGAAAATAATACCTTTTTCCTGCTGTGATGGCCACTTTTTCTTTTTATCTGAAAACTAGGAATCAACCCAGAAAACTGTGATGAACTTTAGCAGAACACATGACAGTGTTCTGAAACATGTGGCTGTGCAGACCAGTTGGTGGTAGAGATCAAAGACATCATCAAGATGAAGGACGTTCAGCTACAACAGAAACATTAAGCCTACCAGGTACTATTGTTTCTGTCCTCGCAAAACATTTAGTAATGCACAGATACATGTTCATTTAGGTCTTTCTCTTCACATAGATTACTAGAGAATCTGGTCCCTGTTTCCCTAATACAGTAACATGGTATCTACTGAACATAGCTCTGGTTATATGCTAGGCAAGTGATGAATAAACATTTACCTATTGACCCTCCTTTGCTGAATGAAAAAAAAACAAACTTCCAATATTAAAAAAAGAAAAACTAAGGACTACACACGAAGGCTGAAGTCACTCTGTTGAACAAACAGATAGAAGAACTGAAGGCACAACATCACTTGGGGGAGCCACTCTCCTAGGTATGGTGACTGGGTGGAATGTATATCTTCTCATTCAGAAATACCTACCAACATAGCAGAATAGTAAAGCAGATCTCCACTAATCACAGATATTTGAGATGATAAATCATACAGCACTAAATGCTGTCCTTTCCTACTGAGTTTGTGGTCAAGCTGGACTATAGGCTGTACACACGGAGAAGAAAAATGCTACAGAAACATGGATATGGAATGTCTCACTGTGACCCAGACTTGAAGAGAACTAAAAAAAAAAAAAATTACACAAGGAAATCAGTAACAAAAGGAAGCATTTAGAGAGGACAGATCCATCTCTTGTGAAGATGTTTCATCATTGGTTAAAAAGTTAGGTGACCTCTAAGGTTTATTCCAGCTCTGAAATCCTTCATTTCAATTACACTATACAGAATGTTCTGTGTCCCCCATGGCTTCATGATTTTCTGTGTGCATTAGTTAGATTACCATGAACTCCCTAGAAGGAGGCGTTCTAGTTTTCACAACTGCTACTACTAACATAGCTTAAGACTTGGTACAGAGAGGGGAATAAGGGCAGCACTTCCTTTTGAGGATCAGAGCATTGACCCCCTATGCGCTTTCATCATCTTTCCTCTGTGGTTATAAACACTCGGGTTCAGTTTTGAGAAGTGGAGACTTGAGTCTTGTGCAGAATTTGCCACATGGAGCCAGGAATATAACATGTGCACATTATCCTTATTGAGCCCTGATTTCAACTGCATAAGAGATCTTTTTATTGTCGCAATTTTCCTCTGCTTTACCCTTTGACCCAGTATTAATCTTATTCTTGTTTGCTTTGCTCTTGTGAAATTTTAATAATTTCTCTAGGCCCAACACTTGGGGTCACTGGTTAGCTTTCCAGTATCCACGTTGGTTATGTTTTGCTTCATTTTCTTTTATTTTTTTTTAAGGATTTCTGTTGAGAAGGCATTTATTTTCTGAATTGATAACCTTATTTAACTTTGCAAAACATATTTTAAAACCTCTTCTCAAATAATTTATTCATCATGATGCTTCTTTCCTTGCTGTTTGTCTTTTTATCTGACAATTCTCCCTCCCATCAGCTGTGGTAACACTTACCTTTCTCCCCATGTTGGTTTAGCCCTCTAACTTTCCCATAGCTAAAGCTATGTCATTAGCTTTTTTCATTATCCATTTTCTAAGGTGCTTTTTAATTTAACTTGTAGCTCTGAGATTGTAACCTTATCAATGTGATACAGTTCATTTCCTTCTGTTAAATAAAAGATTTCTAAACACGAGCAATAAGATAAAGCAACACTTTCACTACAATGCACCCAACACTGGGCTAAGTGTTATGTGAAAAATGTAATTGAAGAAACGATAGCAACTCTGATATATTATATGAAATAAAATACAAACTTATTCTTTGTACTTCCAGTAAACAGAGCTAGGTTTCTTTTGGGGGGTGAACAGTTGAGAGGCAGAATCTCAGCTGAGAATCTCTCAGTCTAAGAAATTGTGGGAAGAAAGACAAAAAGAATACTGAAAGGTTCCACTCTTTTCTGATGTTTTTCTTCTCACTTAGGAGCTATACTTGCCTGAACTCTATCCTTGGTTCTTAAAGGCTACAAAACTGTGGTGTGTGAATAAGTTTGTTCCTACATGGCACTGATTGGTTTTGCCCTCAGAAAAAGTGCCATCACAATGGGCAACTCAGTGCCATGTTTCCCACATATCACTTCCCAGCATTTTCCTGCTTTTGTTTCTCTGCAGTCTTTTCAAATGGCTTTTCTTTGTCTTATCCACAGTAAAGAGCTATTATCTGTGGGAGAGTGATTCTACTAGGAGCTGCTTGGCCATACAGTAACTGGAAAACCCTAAGATTCCTTACTTGTAGTTAGGTCAGCTGTTTTTCTTGCTTTCACCAGTTCTAAAGGGAAAAATAGTGCAAAAGATCAAATATATATTAATCGCAATTTTTTTGTTTATTTTCTTTGTGACAGAGTCTCCTCCTTAGTAGACTGCTATGACAGCATAGCCCACAGCCATCTCAAACTCTTGGGCTCAAGCAATCCTCTTGCCTCAGCCTCCCAAGTCACTGGGACCACAGTCGTCTGACACAATGCCCAGCTATCTTTTAGATATGGGGTCTCGCTCTGGCTCAGGCTGATCTCAAACACATGAGCTCAGGTAATCCACCTACTTTGGCCTCTCAGAGTGCTAGGATTACAGGCGTGAGCCACTGCACCATGACCTAATTGTAATTCTTGTAGTGAAGTGACTTTATCTCTTGCATTTTCTGCATGAATAAAATTCTACAGAAGAAGTGATGAAAATAAAAATTAAACTCCAGGAGAAGGAGGAATTAGTTACTACATTGGAAGCTGAGCTTACACAGGCACAGGCAGAACAAGCTGCCCAGCTAGGGGTGTTATGTGACTTCATAGTTATTAGGTGAACAAAACGCTAAAGTCCAATGAGTTATTATACAACAAATATATTTTTCTAGATGCCCAGTGGGTACTTACTTATTTATAAGTGTTCTTCAATTTTCTGTCTGCCTTTCTTCCTTTCCTTCCTTCCTTCCTCACTTTTTCTTTACTTCTTCCCTCCCGCTCTCTTTTCCTTTCTTCCTTCATGTCTAATAATTTTATTACCAGATGTAATGATGTTTGCAATTTGGGGTTTATATTTGTGGGTGCTCTAGTATGCTATTTCAATATGTTATTACATATATTCTTATTTCATAATAGGTTTTTTTGAATTAGGTAGTGTATAATGGTATGTGATCTTTTCCATTGTTCTGGTTTTCTTCTTTGGGGATTTCTATTATCCATATGTTTGGTCTTTGATGATCGCCAGTATTTATCACTTTCTCTGGGTTCTCTTTATCTATTTTGTAATAAAATTTTTATTTAAAGTCTATATTTTGCTTTTATTTAACTTAACATATTCTATTTGTGTTTATTTTTGTTCTCACTCTTATTCTACCTTTTATTCTGAAAATATGTTTTCTTCAATAGCAAATTTTTCATGAGTTCTATCAATTCATTTCTGAGTTTTAAAATTCTGATTCATGTTTTTCTCTCATGTCACATAATTTTAAGACTATCATAAAATTCTATTTGAAATACATGAAATTTTTACATTTTAAATATACCTCTAGTATGCTTTTATTACATGTAAGCACATTATTCTGCTCCTTTGTCTATTTCTTTAATTCCCAATGAAAAGGCATGGATTTGTTCTGGAGGCTGAGATGTCCAAGATCATGGGCTGTAGCTGGTGAGTGTCTTCTTGTTGTTTGGGGCTATCTGTGCTGCTCCACAGGAATGTTGTCATTACAGGGTGAGGAGGCTGACTGTACTACTGGCTCATGTCTGTCTTTCTCTTCTCATTGGCCACCTGTTCCCCTCTTATGGTAGCCATTAAATCATTCACCCATTAATCCATGAATGAATTTATCCATTGCTGAGGGCAGTGACTTATGATTTGGCAATCTCTTAAACCCCCCTCCCCTCATTCTGCCACACTGGGAATTAAGTTTGAATTTGAGTTTTGCAGGGGACATGCCAACCAAAGCATTCTACCTCTGGACCTGTAAAACTTATCCCCTTCTGACATGCAAATACATTCTTTTCATGCTCATGGCCCCAAAGTATTAAGATATTTCAGCACCAGCTGAAAAGTACAAAGTCCTATCTGTGAACTTGTGAAATTCAAACTATTTATATCCTTCCAAGAAACAATGGTGGGCAAAACAAAGGGTACACAAAAGGGAGAAATAGGGAAGAAGAAAGGGGTCACAGACCCGAGCAAGTCTGAATCCTAACAGAGCAGACATTGGGTCTACAGCTCCAGAATAATCTCTTTTGACTATGTCCAGGATTCTCTCCAATCTTGTGGTGGGGCCTGGGTCCCCAAGGGCTTCGACAGTTCTTGGTTGGGCCCAGTCTACGCAGCTGTCTCTGGTTAGCCTTGATTGGTCTGTGTTTGTGGGGTTTTGGTGGAAATCCTGGTACCATAGTTCCACTGGACATTACCCTAGTGGAGAGTTTTGACAATGGCTTTGTTCCTGCAACTTCACTAGGTATTGACTGGATGAGGTCTTTCTCTCGCAGTTCCAACCCCACACTTCTGCTCACCATGGCTGTAGTTGGGGTTCTCTATGATGGTTGTTTCCCTGAGACCAATCTCTGTCTGGGCTTTCTTGGTTTTAATGTCATCATTTGAGATTCTTTGCAGCCTCCATAGCTCTTTCTTTCTGCAAGGCTGCAGAATTAGCACT
The DNA here is from genome assembly GCA_963573935.1 of Arctocebus calabarensis. Classification (NCBI taxonomy): domain Eukaryota; kingdom Metazoa; phylum Chordata; class Mammalia; order Primates; family Lorisidae; genus Arctocebus; species Arctocebus calabarensis. The sequence continues at coordinate 10,621 of CAUYON010087054.1, forward strand.
TTCTGGACTCTGCCCATGATTCATAACTCCTTACTTCTGGAAGTGGTGCCTGAATGTGCCTAAGTCCACTTGCAACAGCCAAAACATCTATGATATGGGGAACAGCATTTTGAGGTGGTGCATTGAAGTGGTGTCCTTAGCCTATTCCCAGAAACCATTCTGTCCTTCTAGTCCTCTTAGCCTGTGCTGTGAGGGGAAGATTGGAAGCTTTCTGAAATTCCTTTGAGGCATTTTGTCTTGTATTGACTATTAATAGCTGGCTCTCTTTTAGCCATACTAATCTCTTTAGCTAGTCATAACTTTACACTCTTGGATTCCTCTGCTGAGAATGCTCTATCATCTCTACCACATGGCCCAGCTGCAGTTTCCTAACTTTAGTCATTTCCTTTTTTTCCAACAGATGTCTGTAAACACTTGAAAGTACTCATGAGCCATCCTGAGCTCTTTGCTGCTTAGAAATTTCTTCTACCAGACAGTAGGGTTCATCACTCAATTCAGCCTTCCACAAAGTCCTCAAGTGTGGTTCAACCAAGTTCATTTATAGCTTATAACAAGGATGAAATTGACTCCAATTTCCAGTAATTTATTCCTCTGCTCCACCAAAATAATCTTCACTGCTGAGATTTGCATCAGTACTCAGGTTATGAACACTTAACCAATCTGTGCAGAATGACAAACTCTTCCTAGTCTTCTTGTCTTCTCACTCCTGGCCAGAATGCAGGAATTTTTTTAGCCTGCTCCTCCAAATTCTTCCACCCTCCATCTATTAACTAATACCAAAGGCACTTCCACATTTTTAGATATTACCAACAACAATCCAAGCTCAGTGCCAATTTTCTATATTAGCATGTTTTCCACTGCTTGTAACAGAATACCTGAAAGTGGGTAGTGTATCAAGAAAAGAAATTTTTATTTTATAGCTATAAATTATAAGTCCAAGGTCAAGGGGCCACACCTGGTGAGGATTGTCTAGCTGGTGGGGATGTGCACTTTCCCTGGTTGTGCAGGGCCTCACAAGGTGACGGGGCTGCGGGTGTGAGCATACTACTTGAATTTCATAATAACTTGTATGAGATTTGACCTAGATCCATTTCTCTTCCTTACTTTCGTAAGAAACTTCTTTTTCTAAACTTTTAGAAGGAAAATTGACTCAGGAAACCTTTTTTATCTCTCTTTTTTAAGAAGTTTTATGGAGAAACAGAAAAGAAATCTTTTCCTATCAGAATTCCTTCTTCTATTGTTGTGTTTTTATGTTGTTTATTAACACATAGGAGCTGGGATTTTCTGACTTCCCTTGACCTTCACTGTGGACTCCACCAGCACTGTTCAATTACTTACAATAACCAAAGACAAAATACTTTTCCTATGGATATCAACAGAGGAATATTTAAGCAAAAGAATACTACAGAGAAAAAAGTTAAATAGATATCAAAGGCATGCTTTCATTTTAAAATTAAAAAATGTAAAATTTTAAAATTGTTCAGCAATCTAGATTATGCTGAATTCCATATTATTTTATTGGCCTCACAGAAGTGAGGCTAAGATTAAATGGTAACAATAACTAACAATCATGTGTGAAAAGTTTGTATAGCAAAAACAGAAATGCTCACATACATAAGCCACTAATAAGCAATCTAGTATTAAAATGAAAGATAATTACTAAAATCTCTTAATATATTTTCTGCAGCTTCACTTAATCTCTCCACAGCTATGCTTTTCAGATATTCTTCATGTTCACACAAGCGTCTGTAAATTGTTCTGCTTTATAACCTCATGAAGACTTGGAATCCCTTGTATTAGCAACTGCCTCTTGCATCTAGTGATTCTGTTTGTTTTCCTTTTATTCTGAAACTTTTCACAATCTCAGAAGCAGCTGTGCAACACCAAACAAAGAAGTAAAGGAATTAGCAAGCTGTTGGAAGCAAAACAACATCAGAGTGTTGCTGCTGAGAGCCAGAGAGATGATGCTGAGAGCCAGAGAGTGGCTGCTGAGAATCAGAGGGTGGCTGCTGAGAATCAGAGGGTGGCTGCTGAGAACATCCACTCCATGCTGAGGAACAGATCAGCCAGTAAAGCCTGAGGGGGATGGCCTCTGTTCACTTATGACCCTTTCGTATACATTTCAGTGGCCAGACATAGGATTAGGGGCATCCCTTACCCCCCAAAAAGTCCTGCAGTGAGTTTGGAGTCATTGTCATCACCCAAGAAAGCACGATATGTGTACAGTCTATGAGGACTAACACTTTCCAAAACAGTTGTTCTTAGAGAATAATGATATCTGCCAGCACTGATGGGTGTGAGATCACAGGAGTGTGGAAGATGAGGTCCTTAACCAGGAAGAATTTCCTCTTTTTCATGTCTACTGCCCTTTTTTGTAGGGTTTGTCTCAGCTTTCCTTCAGTGCAAGACTACTGGGGAGGGAAAGGGATATATCCCTCCCAGGTGAAAACTTTCTGACTTTGGATTTTTCTGTCATATCCAAAGTGGGGCTGGCTGGAAGTGGAACCTGTGTACCCTTCATCATTTCCAGATCAGAGGGCCACTACTGGTAGCCACTTACTTTCTCCTGGTTCACATCCTACTCTTCCTATATTTCACTAGATATTTATAGTTTTAGTTGTTATTCTCTTCCCTGTAACCTCAAAACTGTCTACTCCCACTTATCTTTCCCCTAAAAATGCTGAAAAATGAAAAATGCCTTTTAGTAGCCAAGTGAATATTAATAAACCTGTTAATTTGAAGTCTGGTATTTTTTGGTTGATAACTCTGTTTCCCTTGTTTACTTTCTTATCTCTCATGAACATGTCAGAAACTTCTCCATTCCAGTTTTCTGTGTGAAGCCGTTTGTGGCGGAGTAGCCCAGGAGCCAGGTCTGGGGGATAGAGAGGCTGTAAGGATGCAGGGGGGGAAGTCTTGTGTAAGCTGCCTCCCTCAAAGGAGCATCAGAAAGGTAGAGCAGCTCTCGGCAGCATTTCATGCATGGGTCGCTGGCATGGTATTCATAGTTCCCTCAGCATCTCTTTAACAAATCTACTCCAGAAGGAAATGCAGTGGGGGGAGGGATAAATGGCTGACTAGAAGCAGCTCCCGCGAGAAGCTCCTGACTATGGAGAAGGATAACGTCCAGAAAATGTCCAATTGAGCTGAAGACTGGGAGGCCAGCCAAGAGAGAAGCAATAGCTGCAGATCACCTCTGCTGAGGCAAGCTGCAGCTCCAAGAAAGCATGCTTCAGGTGCAAAATTCATCTGAAAGGAAAAGTACCCATCCCCTCCCCTAAGAAATCTGTGGTCTTTTTTACTTTCTGTTTCCTTTCTTTTTTTCTCTTCGTCCACACCTGCGGGCTTTCTACAGACAAACAGTGAACTGTGGACCTCTTGTCCCACCTCACAGGAGAGTGCTGTAGGAAGTGAGGATTACTCCCCTGCTGTGACTCTGAACACTCTCTTGCTCAGCAGAAAATTTGAACTAAAGTTTTCCCAACCATTCTGAACTCCTAGTACACCCTTCCCCACTTACCTGATGAACCAGAAGCCTAACCCCTGCTGAGACCGTGAGAGGAGGTTCTCAAGCAGCACCTCCACCCTCTGTCTGCTAGACCAAGTGCCACACTGGGCAAAGGATTCCAGGGACCACACCGAGCCTCCCTTCCCCAACAGCTAGCTGCAGCCAGGAACCATAGTGTTCGACCCTACTGCAGGCTGCTCTGGCTCAGCACCCAGGCCCGTCCCATTCCAGGGGCTGGGGGAGGGAACCCACCATGGGCCATGCAGCCTCAGGACCCAGGGGCTGCTATGGTCAAGAATGACCCCACTATGGACCGCACAGCCTCGGGACCCAGGGGCTGTTGCAGGCAAGAGCGACCCCACCGTGGGCCACGAAGCCTCAGGACCCAGGCCTGCCCCATTACAGAGACTATGATGGGCAGGAGAGACTCCCCCCATGGGCAGTGCTGCCTCGGTACCCAGGCCAGCTTCCTACCCGCAACACCGGCAGACGTGAGAGACCCTGCCGGGAGTCTTGCCACCTTGACACTCAGGCCCACCCCACCCCAGAAATGCCGGTGGGTGTGAGTGATCTGCCGCGGGTCATGCTTTCTCGACACCCAGGCCCACCCCACTCCAAGGACTCCTGCAAACACACAGGACTCCACCGCAGGCTGCACTGCCAAGACCCCCAGCCTGCCTTGGCCAGTGCTGCCCCAGCCAGGGTCTCTGGGTGCTGGACAACTTGTGTCCCCCTCCAGTGCCCTCTCTGCTTCCTCACCAGCCCCATCCATCTGCCCAGGGAATTGGGAATTCACCTGATCCCATGCCCTCCCTCCGAGGCCCTCTCTACCTTGCTGAAGAGCCCTCCACCCGACCAGAGACTGCTGGAGCCACCCACTATCATTGCCAAAGCCACTAGGAGCAAGACATTGCCAGAACCATGGGCTCCTTCCCCATCCCTGCTGCTGGACCCATGTGTGACATGCTCCACTCCAGAGCTACTCCCACAGCCACAACTCCCTGGCTGGTGCAGCCCCAGAAGAGCTACACTAGGTCACTGCCTACAAATAACTTCCAACAATAGAGTGATCCTGCCAGGGTCCAATCTTGGAGAGATGCCTCCCCAACTCTGAGGATGGCCAGAGGAAACGGTGAAGAATACACATGGGGCAGAATCAATGGAAAACCTCTGGCAATATTAATAATCAGAGCAGATCAACTGCCCCAGGGAATGATAAGGAAGACACTACACAAGATCCCATGCATAAACAAATGGCTGAGATGTCAGAAATAGAATTCAGAATCTGGATAGCAAATAAGATCCACAGAATGGAAGAAAAGATGCAACTAGAATTCCAAGCAGTAATCCAAAAGATGTGCCAAGAATTCAGTGAATTCAAATACAAAATGACCAAAGATTTTGACACATTGAGACAAGAAGTTGCAGCCCTCAAAAACCTAAGAAATGTAGTAGAATCACTCAGCAACAGAATAGAGCAATAAGAAAGGATTTCTGACATGGAAGACAAAGTTTTTGAATGCTTACAAACCTACAAAGAGGAAGAGAAATGGAAGGCAAAAACAGATCATTCATTCAGACAGCTTTGGGATAATTTGAAGAAAACCAATATTCGCCTTATAGGGATACCTGAAAATGATGAAGTAGCATCACAAGGCATAGAGTCTCTTCTATATGAAATTATGAAAGAAAACTTTCTAGACATGCCAAGAGATTCTGAAATTCGGATAGCAGACAGTTTCAGAACCCCAGTATGACTCAACCCAAATAAGTCATCCCCCAGGCATTTCATAATTAAGTTCACTAAAGTTAATATGAAGGAGAAAATTCTGAAAGCAGTCAGACATAAGAAATCCATCACCTACAAGGGGAAGAATATTAGAATAACTGCAGATCTCTCTGATCAAACCTTTCAAGCTAGACAAGAATGGTCATTGACTTTCAATCTCCTAAAACAAAATAACTTTCAACCTAGAATCCTATACCCAACTAAACTGACTTTCATTTATGATGGAGAAATGAAATAATTTAATGACATCCACATGTTGAAAAAATTTGCTGTAACTAAACCAGCTCTACAGGATATCCTCAGACCTATCCTCCATAATGACCAGCGCAATCCTTCACAAAAGTAAATTAACCCAGAAACTTTTTCTCAAATTCTAACTTCTCCAGTGATGAAAGGATTAAAATTGTCCACTGGACTTTCCAAAGATTTACCATTATTTTCTATAAATGTGAATGGTTTAAATTGTCCTCTAAAGAGGCATAGGTTGGCTGACTGGATACAAAAACTCAGGCCAGACATCTGTTGCATACAATAAACTCATCTTACCTTAAAAGATAAATATAAACTCAAGGTGAAGGGATGGTCATCTATATTCCAGGCAAATGGAAAGCAGAAAAAAGCAGGTGTAACAATCCTATTCAAAGATACAATAGGCCTTAAACCAACCATAATAAGGAAGGATAAGGATGGACACTTCATATTTGTTAAAGGTACTACTCAATATGATGAGATTTCAATTATTAATATTTATGCACCCAACCAGAATGTGCCTCAATTTATAACAGAAACACTAACAGACCTGAGCAACTTGATTACCGTCAGCTCCATAGTAATCGGAGATTTTCACACCCATTTAGCAATACTGGATAGATCCTCCAAAAATAATCTAAGCAAAGAAATTTTAGATTTAAACTTAACCATCCAAAATTGGGGTTTTTTTGTTTGTTTATTTTGTTTTGTTTTGTTTTTTGAGACACAGCCTCAAGCAGTCACCCTGGATACAGTGCCATGGCATTGCAGCTCACAGCAACCTCCAATTCTTGGGCTCAAGAGAGTCTCCTGCCTCTGCCTCTCAAGCAGCTGTGACTACAGGCGCCTGCCACCACGTCCAGCCATTTTTTGGTTACAGCTGTCATTGTTGTTTGGCGGGCCCAAGCTGGAATCGAACCTGCCAGCTCACGTGTACGTGGCTGGTGCCTTAGCCCATTGAGCCACAGGCACCGAACCACCATGCAACATTTGGATTTAACAGACATCTACAGAACATTTCATCCCAACAAAACTGAATACACATTCTTCTCATCAGCCCACAGAACATACTCCTATGTTGATCACATCCTAGGTCACAAGTCTAACCTCAGCAAATTTAAAAGAATAGAAATTATTCCTTGCATCTTCTCAGACCATAATGGAATAACAGTTGAACTCAATAACAACAGGCATATGCATACTCATACAAAAACATGGAAGTTAAATAAAATTATCCTGAATCATAGATGGGTCACTGATGAGATTAAGAAGGAAATTACCAAATTTGTGGAACAAAATGACAATGAAGACATGAATTATCACAACCTCTGGGATACTACAAAAGTATTTTTATGATGAAAATTTATAGCACTGCAAGCCTTCCTCAAGAAAACAGAAAGAGAGGAAGTTCACAACTGAATGGGACATCTTAAGCAACTGGAGAAGGAAGAACGTTCTAACCCCAAACCGAGCAGAAGAAAAGAAATAATCAAAATTAGAGCAGAATTAAATGAAATTGAAAACAAAAGAATTATAGAACGAATCAATAAATCAAAAAGTTGGTTTTTTTTAAAGGTCAAAAAATAGATAAACCTTTGGCTAACCTAATTAGGAAAAAAAGAGTAAAATTCTCTAATTTCGTCAACCAGAAATGGTAAAGACGAAATAACAACAGACCCCCTCAGAAATTCAAAAAATCCTTAATGAATATTACAAGAAACTTTACTCTCAGAAATATGAAAATCTGAAGGAAATTGACCAATACTTGGAAGCAGGCCACCTACCAAGACTTAGCCAGAACCAAGTGGAAATGTTGAATAGGCCTGTATCAAGTTCTGAAATAGCATGAACAATACAAAATGTCCATTAAAAAAAAAGCCCAGGAACAAATGGCTTCATGTCAGAATTCTACCAAACCTTAAAGAGAAACTAGTACCTATATTACTAAACCTCTTCCAAAATATAGAAAAAGAAGGAATACTATCCAACACATTCTATGAAACAAACATCACCTTGATCCCTAAACCAGGGAAAGACCCAACAAGAAAAGAAAATTATGGACCAATAT
>CAUYON010087057.1:0-11953 GCA_963573935.1 Arctocebus calabarensis
AATACAACCTTTTTGGAAGGAAGAATGGAGTATTCTCAAAGAACTCAAATTAAACCTCCCATTTGATCCTGCAATCCCATTACTGGGCATCTACCTAGAAGAAAAAAAAATCATTTTATCATAAGGACATTTGCACTAGACTATTTATCACAGCTCAATTTACAATCGCCAAAATGTGGGAACAGCCTAAATGCCCACCAACCCAGGAATGGATTAACAAGCTATGGTATATGTACACTATGGAATACTATTCAGCCATGAAAAAATTGGAGACTTTACAGCCTTTGTATTAACCTGAATGGAAGTGGAACACATTATTCTTAATAAAGCAACATAAGAATGGAGAAGCATGAATCCCATGTACTCAATTTTGACATGAGGACAATTAATGACAATTATTGACAAGGTGGGGGTGAGGGAAGGGGAGAGCAGAGAGAAAGAATGAGGGAGGGGTGGGGAAAGGAAGAGCAGAGAGGGAAGGAGTGAGGGGGGTTGGGTCTTGGTGTGTGCCACAGCTTTTGGGGGCAAAACATGACTGTTAGAGGGACTTTACCCAACAGTGTAACATGGTTTCTTGTACCCTCAATGAATCCCCAACAATAAAAAAAAAAAAGAAAAAAGAAGAATGTGTTTAAACTCCATTCAGGTTAATACAAAAGATGTAAAGTCTCTATCTTTTTTGTGGCTGAATAGTATTGTATTGCATGGTATGACACAGTTTATTAATCCATTCCTGGGTTGATGGGCACTTGAGTTATTTCCACATCTTTGCGATTGTGAACTGAGCAGCTCTCTACATTTGAGTGGAAATGTCCTTGTCATAAAACGTTTTTGTTTTTTTTTTTCCTTCTGGTAGATACTTAGTAATGGGATTGCAGGGTCAAATGGAAGGTCTATTTTTAGCTCTTTGAGGTTTCTCTAGACTTCTTTCCAAAAAGGCTGTGCTAGTTTACAATCCTACCGACAGAAGTTTGACTCAACTGAAAAAAAAAATCTCAGAAACAGGATAAAGACTTTTCTCCTCCCTTAAAAATTTTAGGCTGAACATCAGCTTTTAATTGAGCAGACTTCTGACCATAGAGTTCTTAACAAATCTTTTTTTCTAAGCTGTTTTACTTTGCTTCTGCTGCTGACTGGTCTTCTATTGCCAAATGGGGAGCCCCAGCCCATAGAAGTGGCCATTCTGGTGTCTTGTGGCCATCTCCATTCTCATGTGGTGGTCCCCAGGCATCTGAAAGGTGAGCCGTGTAGTAGTGGCTATCCACCCTGGGATTTTCCCCATGAAGGCTTTGTTCCTTTCACCCATATGGCCTCGCAGTGCCTGGCTGGCTCGCCAGCTGTTCTGCATGAGCAGGCCTTTGTACACATGCCCTTAGAAGCCGAGGGAGCTGAGAGGCTGAAGAAAGAGGCTGACGAATCCACTTTTTCAGAAAGAAACATTTATTATTATTATTATTATTATTTTGAGACAAGGCCTCAATCTGTCGCTTTGGCTAAAGTGTAGGGATGTTCTCATAGCTCAATGCAACCTCACATTCCTGGGTTCATGATCCTTCAGCCTTAGCCTCCCGAGTAGCTGGGACTATAGCCATGTGCTACCACTCCTGGCTAATTAAATTTTTTTTTGCAGAGATGAGAATTGTGCTATTTCCCAGGCTGATGTTGAACTCCTTCCACCTTAGCCTCCCAAAGTGCTAGGATTACAGCCCCTGTGCCTAGCTGTAATGGGGACTTATGAACAGAAGTGATTTCTCAGGCGACTGTGAAACAGTGGATCCCTACACGCACCCTCCAGTAAGTGTCCTTTATATAGCAAGCTTTTTGGGTAAAATATATGCAGCTGGTCATGCCTCAGATTTTCTTTCAAAAAACTTATGACTACTGGGAGGTTAGATAAGCATCTTTCTTAGGGGTTATATTCACTAGGGGGTTGTTTCTCTATGATGGGTTGTCTGTGTTGTGGGCATTGTTGCTGCAAGGGTCAAAGAGTAGTGACTGGGGCAGTTTAGCTTCAAGATGGTGTCACTCTTGCCAGGTACCAGGCTGTTCTGCAATCTGAGACACAGATAATTGTGGGCAGTGATCTCACAGTGCTGGCCATAATATGCCTCAGAACAACTAACTACCCAACAGCCCCCTCTCTCCTTTTTGATTTCTCTTTCATAACATGCTTTTGGGGACTGAGATAGGAATGCTCTTGAAGAATTCTGTATAGTGTTCATAAAGGGGCAGAAAGAAGGCTGAGATATAGGGAAAAAGAGATTTGTCTCACTTTAGACTAAACCCAGCATATGAGATGACATTTAAAAAAAAATCACAATACCCTTTGTTTATCAAGCTTCCTTATAAGATGATGGTAATAACTGAGTCCTTGTCATGTGTCAGGTGCCTTCTATGTGTTAGTTACCTGGTCTGAGCCCCAGCCACCCTGTGCATAGGATGGGACTAGGCTGTAACAGATAAACCCAGAAATGTCAGTGGGTTCATAGAAGACCTTTATTTCTTGTTGATGTGACACTTCAGTATGAGTAGTCCTGATGGGTGGCAGTTCTACTTCATGTAATGATTTGGGGACTAAGTGACTTCCGTATTGTGGCTCTGCCATTTCCCAGGGCCTTAGAGTCTGTGCGTGAGGTGGGAGAGGAAAAGGGAGACACACCCACTTCATACATAAGGGGCCCTCCCCAGAAAGTGCCAACAGCACTCATGTTCACATCATACAGGCAAGAGCCAGTTACGCGACCCCCACCAGGATGCAAGGGCTGCTGAGCTGCTGGCAGGGCAGCCCCTTTGTAGTAGTAATTCCACGCTACAGAAGGAGTGGCACATTTTTTTGGTGGCTGGTTAGCCGTGTCTGTCTGTCACAATGTATGTGATGGAGAGGATAGGTGTACCCATTTTATAGATGTGGAAACTAAGACCCAGAGAATCTGGCCCTGGGCCACAAAACCTATAAGTGACAGACCTAGGGATGGAACTCAGAACTCTGAGCTCAAAGCTCTTATATTTAACTACTGTGATGTTCATTTTAGATAAACGTTTAGATTCTTTAGCTTTAAAATTCTTAAGAACAAATTCTTCCCTTGGTTTACCCACGGTGCCCCAAATGCCCAAGCAAGGTATGTCTGGAGGCCATGACGATACAGTCATGATGCCAGGCAAAGTTTTCGTTTTCAGTATTTCATCCACTTGTAGAAACGATTATCCCCAGAAAGTTGACCCACATTTTGGACTTCTGCCAGAAATCAAGGCTTGGTACCATCTGTAAGAGATAAATAAATCAAAATATCATCAGCAGATAAGTGTGTGCCATCTGCTGCCCTGTCAGTTGAACTGGCAGAGGCCTCCGGAGATTTCCAAGGAAGTGCTTGCCAAGGCTCTATCGCCAGCCCGGATAGTGAGAGGAGAAGCTTCATGTAAGATCTGTTGGTATTTCTTTTTCCCTTCCTGCTCCTGGTGCTGAATTCTTTGAATCCAGCCAGCGAAGATGTGTGAACTTTTACCCTTGCCAGGCTTTTCTCGTTGACCACATTTTTGGGGGGAACGAGGACCACTTCTTTGCCCTCCTAGAAAATTGAAACCACCTACTACAGAAAAAACTACCCGTGCATCTGCCAAAAAGCTGAGCTCTTTGTGGAATCTGGGTCCCAGACCCAGCATCAAACTTAGAACCAGCCAGATTTGAGTCCTCTTGGCTGGGCATCTTGAAATGCAGCCATATCTGGAAGGCTGCTGGTTTCTCTTGCCACTTGCGGAGTTTTTGGAAGGCACCTGAGACTTCCTTAGGAAGAATGGATTTCTCTAGAACCTGCCCACTCCGCTAAGAGGCAGTGTAATGGCCAAAACAAAGGCTCCGTGCCCAACTGTCTAGCTCCACCATTAGCTGTGGGATGTCTGATAAGTAATTCAATCTTCCTGTGCCTCAGTTTCTTCATCTGTAAAGTGGGAGTGGTAGTAGGACCTGGAGCATAGCGCTCTCATGAGGTTGTACAGTTGATACATGTAAAGCACTCAGACCAGGAGCTGGCGTGCAGTGCGTGCACCATGTATGTTAGTACATGTTACTTGTTGTCTGACTTTGTGAGATTAATGTTACTGCCTCTGTCTACTGTACCTGCCTTCCCCAGCCTCTCCCCACCTCCTGCTCTGCAGAAACCTCAGCAACACCATCTGGTGGGTATGGAATTAAGTCACGATCCTCAGACCCAGGATCTGGGGACCCAGCCAAGGATGCTGGGCTCCTCTGTGGCCCTCCCTCTTGTTGTCCATGTCTCTACTGGGCTCCTGGTGTCCGTGCCAAGGGTAACTTGGCAAACCTTCAACACTCTGCACACCTTCTGCCAGCATTAGGCATCTGGCCTCTGGCCACCTCCCTGGGGCCCTGCCAGGTCCCCTCCACCTGCTCAGGCTGAGGTTGCAAAATTGGAAGGAAGATGTGCAGGCCTTCCAAGGAACAATATGTGTCCCTAACCTGGCATCCAGGGAAGGAATAAAAACAAACTCTTCCTTATAGAATTAAGTATGAAGCAGACATTTTCACACACTTGTGTTTTAATACTTTTCACAAGTCTACAAGGCAGGTGCTCTAATGACTTCCCTTGGCAAGTGAGGAAAAGGCTCCAAAGGTAAAGCTACTCTCTGAGGTCACGTGGCTAGGAGAGGGTGGAGGATGGACTGGAACTCATGTCCCGTGTCTTCTGTACCCAGACCTTTGCCTCCGATCACCCCCTTTCAAGGAGGGAGCCCAAGGCCTGTCATGAATGACATTAAGGGTGTGGGTGTCAAAGCACTGATCCCTTTGCAGATGCTGTCGATTTTTTTTTTTTGAGGCTAGCCTCAGTCTAGCTCACAGCAACTTCAAACTCCATGTTGAAGCAATCCTCCTGCTTCAGCCTCCTGAGTAGTTGGGACTACAGGTGTGCACCACAATGCCAGGCTGATTTCCCTATTTTTAGTAGATGCAGGGTCTTACTCTTGCTCAGGCTGGTCTCAAATTTCTGATCTCAAGCCACCCTCCCACCTTGGCTTCCCAGAGTGCTATGGCATTAGCCACTTTACTAGACCAATATTGTCTAATTTAAGTCCTAACTGAAGACATTTTGATTTACACTCATGACCTTATTTAGCCTTCATAGCAATTCCAGGAGGCTGGAATAATCAGCCTTAACTGGCAAACAAACAAACAAAAAACCATTATTCATTTCTAGTCCCACAGCTAGCAGATGGCAGAGTAGGGATTTGAACTTGAGTCCATGTGAAGCCAGCGCCTAGCTGTGAAGCAGAGAGCACACCCTGCTCAGCATCCTGGCGACCCCTACGCACCCTGCCTCTCCGAGCTGTCTCCACATGGTGCTTCTTTCTCAATTAGAGAAGACCCGGAGGAGGAGACCTCTGGGGGAGGTTCCTGGAAGCAGGCCTGAGTGGAGAGCCAGAGCAAGGCAGCTGTGACCCGGCCAGTCATATCTGTGGTGGATTCCTGGAAGCCTCATTTTTGCCAAGGGCCTGTGCCAGGCGCTTCCCTTGGTGGCAAGCTTGATGTGCCTGATGACAAGCTCAAGCTGCTTTGAGGACAATTTCTGAGCGACCCACCCCACCCTCAGCTCAGCCAGGCTCCGAGGGAGACAGCGAGTTGGGGATTTAGCAGGAAGGGAGGTCGGGGCCTCTTGGGTTGTGTGTTTTATTTCTACACTGCAAAAAGTCAACAGCCCCATAAGGTGACGCCACCGGGTCTAGGAAGAAATGACCTTCCATTTGTCTTTTCTGAACAGGTGAATAGGTCCCTCAAAAAGATATTTTAGATCCAACTTCTGGGATTTGTTTCAAAATAACCTCCCAGTGGTGGAGACAGGTTGGGTGTAGACGAGACAAGACTGACCGTGAGCCGACAGATATTGAAGCTGTAGATGGGGACGTGAGGCTTTTGAACTAGTCTCTCTACTTTTGTAAGAGTGGAAATTTCCCATAATAAAATGTTTAAAAATTATATTTCAGACATGCCTAGACTGGTCATAGACTGCCTCTGGAATGTGTCCCTACCTTACTTCTGAACAAGGTCAGTCCCCTGCATGATGGAAAGAGCTTTGAAAAGGCACAGACCTGGGTCCAGATCCTGACTCTGCCACTTGGTGTCTGTGTAACATGGTGTCAGCCGTGTTGTATCCACCTGTCAGCCTCAGTTCTCTCATTGTGAAATGGGGATGGATATGGATCTCACACCGTTGTTGTGATGAGTGCCAAGTCCTTGGTATGGTGCTTGTCCTGGGCTTCCCTGGCTTCCTCTCATCCTGGCTGTAAGGCAACTTGACAATCTTGAACTTCCATCTGCTGGTGTTGGGACCCACCATTTATAGTGCCAAGGGGGCCAGGCTGCTCGCCAGGTGGAATGTGGCAATATAATGAGAGATATCACAGCAAAACACTGTGGAGATGCAAAGTGGGGAGACATCTGTTCTGGGTGGAGCAGGTGGCTGGTGAACAAGGGAGGTGCATGGTAGGAGAGCAAGTGGACATTTGAGCTGGATGAAGACGGCTAGAGGCTGGTTCAGACTTAGAAAATTGGGGAGAGAGGGTGCTGAGATTAGGGAGTAGTGGAAACTGAGGCATAGAGGTTGGAAATAGAGAGGTGAATCTGAGCCAACTGGTGCAAAGCACCAGGAGAGGAGAACTTAGGGTGAAGATCTCTAAGTCCTCTGCCTTGTGGCAGGTGTGAAGCTCGCTGTGGCTGCCCTAGGAGCCAGCACCTCTTACCATAATATTGTAGACCTCCCCTTTTGTTTGCCTCTTCCCTCTTAGATCCTCCCCAAGACTCGATTTCTGTCTCACCTTTGCTTACAGGTATGGTAGCCATACCTTTCAGATTTTGCAGAGTAGCTCCTCACTCCGGTGGAATTCTTGACAAAGGCAATGTATGAAATGGCATTAATTGATCCATTCCACAGTTGTGTCTGCAGCACTGATCACTGTTCCAGGCTTTGAGGACACAACCTCAAAAATGGTCATGAAGCTTCTGTTGTTGCTGAAAACACGTGGCCTTCAAGGTGCAGAGTCATTGTTTGGGCATTATTTAGACAAGCCAGAGAATGTCCTCCTTTGGTGAGAGGTTTCCAGAGAATTACTGATACTCTTAAATTATTGATACACTTTAACATTAGAAAGGAAGCCCCTCTGAGGGGGCAGGGGTTTGTCTGCGAGGTTTGCTGTTCTATCCCCAGCACCTTAGTCAAACAGGGACTGGCACGTAGGTGCTTAGTAAATGTTTATGGAGTGCAACTGCATGAATATAAAACATTGACCTTGGTAATTTAAGAAAAGTATACTTTTAGGGTCCAAAATTAATTCAAACACCCCCACGTACCACTGCCTGATGTTGTGTTTTGATTCCTGTGGGGAAAGAGATATGAATTCTACATAATTTTAGGGTTCACCACCTCCAGCCTGGTCTAGAATGTGGTCACGCCGACAGGGCATACATATCTCTGTGTGAGGAGGGCCCAAAGCAGAGGGAAAGTCCATCGAAGTATCGCATAGAGTATCAGGTATCCCATACAGGACCCATTTGGCAAGTTACCAAATGCGTAAACAGGACAATTTCAGGTAGTGATCTCGGTAAGTCCCCTGGGTGGGGTGAGGACCCTTGGGCAGGAGGATGTGTAGCTGCTCTCTGCTCACTCCTCCGCGTCTGTTCCTTGCCTTTCTCTGTGCCCTGGGCATCACCTGGACCCCTGTGAGCTCTGGCTTCTCTTTGATTTTGACCAATGGGAGGTGCCACAGGGAATTGGAGGGCAGCAGAAGAGAAAGGCCTGGGCGTTCCCCTCTCCCTCACCTTGCTGTCTCCCGGTGAGGTTCTGACAGTGCCTACATTCTTCTGAGGAGTGGTTCCTAGTCTCCCCTGAGAACATGTTAGAAAGGCGGATTCCCAGGTCCTATCCCGGACTCTCCAGTTCTGATGTTCACATAAGAATGACTTCAGTTCCTGGGGCAGCACCTTCTCTGTGGCTTTGCCGCTCACAGGCTCTATTCCCCACCCTGCAGGTGGTGAGCGCTCCCCACTGTCACCAGCCCCTCGGGCCCATCCACTTCTATAAGTAGTCCCTTCACTTACAGGTCTCCAGTGAGCCCCCCAAAGGGGCCATCTGTTTCCAGCCAGGGCCCCGAGTGTCAGACAGCTAGTGTGTCAATTCATCCTCACTGACAGGGCACACCTTCTACTGGTCACCAGTCCCCTTAGGTTTGCTTCAGTCATTCTTAGTCATAGGGATGGCTTGAGTTGGTGACTTTGCTCATTGGGGCTGGGATTCAAGTCCTGTCTGGCCTCAGAATGAGGCACAATTGTGGGAGTTTCACAGAGTTTTCCCTCCAAGGCCAGGGTGGGTTGAATATGCACTCTCAGGTGTAAGGAGTGTCCCTGCATTTCTCTAGTCCCAGTAGAAGGGACTAAGCTTCCATTCGCCAGGCCTGAGAGATTCAGTCGCTCTATCCTTGAGTTTCCCTTTTAGCCCCTGGGCCATGTGACGTTTTCAGGGAGCAGCTCTGGTCTTCACCAGCCCTTCTGCTCTCCATGGCTGATGGTTTCCTGGTTCCTTGGGGGCCAGGGGTTCCTCACTGGGTACGGGATTGTTGCTGAGCCTAAAGTCCTGCACTCCCAGACCATTTTCCCTCGAATGTCATTACATCTCCTGGGGTGCTGTGGAGATCCTGCTGCATATGGGTCCCCAAACCACTTCTCCCCTGTGGGGCATTGGCACCTCCTTCTGCCAAGCTCCCTCTCTCTCTGCTCTCTGAGTGAGGACGACACTGCCCTCGGGTGAGCCTCTGGGAATGCAGAGTCCTTAAGGATTCCCCTTCCCAGGCGAGGAGATGCTGATTCCCATCCACCTGCTCCATCTCAGGAGTTGTAGAGAATCAGACGGTGGTGGTGATGGGAGCAAGGATGTCTTCAAGGGGCAAACCTGAGATAGCTACCAGCTGCTGTCCTTGGGTACAGGGGAGTTGATGGAAGGTGCAGGGCCACGACCCAGGCAGGAACCCTTTTAGGAGCCCACAGACCTCTGCAGCAACTGTGGGTGGTCTGCACTCCTGCCTGCCAAGCTGTCCCAGCTGTACCACCTGGTGGTTGATGCCAGCCCCTGCTGATCCACCCTACAAAATGCACTGTAGGAACACCAGTGTTGGCAATTGTCACAGTTTGTAGGGAAAGTGAGGCACCAAGAGGCTAATGCTGAAGTGACATATCTAGTGAGTAATGGAACTAGGCTGCTTCCTGGCTGCATCCTGGCTCTAGAGTCCTGCTCTGAACCAGTGCACGGCAAACCCCCATGTGCTAGTCTCCGATGGTGTCCGCGTGTCACTCTTGTCTCCCTGAATTAGACTGCAGAGGTTGGTGTTCCATGTTTCCTCTGACCTGCGCCTGGGTGCGAGCGACAGTGATGACAGCCACCGTGTCCTAAGCATCTGTTATGTACCAGGTACCATGTCTTTGCTGTTTGCCCACGTTAAGTCTTCACAAGACCCCTTACAGGTGCTGTAGTGCATTTCACCAATAAGGAAATCAAGTTACGAAAGATTGAGGACTCACATGGCAGGAAGACAGAGCCAGCATTTGAACTTAGCTTTGCTGATTTCAGAGCTCAGACCCTTGGCTACTATCCTGCCCCATAAATGCTGTTGCTGGAAGGAGAATCCAGTGCAATCACAGAGCCATCACTGAGATGACTCACTACTGTTTCGCTCATGTTGAAAATACATTTTTTTTAATAAGTCAGTTTGGAGTGTGATTCTCGCCTTGGGTATACACGGATTCACCTGAGGAGCTTAAAAATCCCCACTGATGTATAAAATTAAATTGGACCCATTAAATTGAAGTCCCTGTGGGTGGTGCCTGGGCTTCCCAGAGCTGAGAACCACTTAAATTAAATGACCTTTAGGGTCCTTCCCACGTTTCGAGTTCTGTGACTCATGAAAGGTATGCTGCCATCAGGTGGCAGTAACATGCCACAGCTCTGTGATTTAATTGTCAAGCCTCATTCTGAAGAACGTGTGATGAGAGATAAGTGCACTTGTTTTCCATTTTATACCCCAAATAAATCCCTTAATTAAATGTATAAACTTCATAATCATTGACACTGATGTTAGTGTTTCGTGGGTGACTTCCCAAAGCAGTACTGGTATGGTGCAGTTTGATGTTTATCTCATTAGTCCTTAGCTAATCTTTATCATGGAGACTAAGGATTTGGAGGAAAAAAAAAATCTCCTCTGCATTTGGATTTCACCTGTTAAGACTTTTCATCATTGAAGTAGCCTGTCTTCCCTATGTCATCTCTATGATTTTTCCTTAAACCTCAGCTTTGCCCTGCCTAAACAGTATGGGCTAAGTTTGACTATCTTGGCTCAAACATCTTCTGTTCAGGCTTGTCCATGTAACAGAAAGAGAAGTGTGAGAGCCATTCATTTAG
The DNA here is from genome assembly GCA_963573935.1 of Arctocebus calabarensis. Taxonomy (NCBI): domain Eukaryota; kingdom Metazoa; phylum Chordata; class Mammalia; order Primates; family Lorisidae; genus Arctocebus; species Arctocebus calabarensis. The sequence continues at coordinate 10,452 of CAUYON010087057.1, forward strand.
CCTCTTATGGATTTTTTTCTGTCCACACAGAGGTATGTTCCCAGAGGATTCCTTTTGGGACCCATCAGGCATTCCTAGTGGGAACAGCTGGCTTTAGTAGGAAATCCTGACATAGCAAATGGGAAAAGATAGCTGGGAAGATTTTAGAGCATAGAGTTTGGAGTCTATGGACATGGGATGAGTTCTGTTCCATCACTTACTGACTGTGTGGTCTTGAGCAAATCTCTGAATGTTCAGAGCTCAGTTTCTTTGTCTCTAAAATGAGGATTCTCATTGCAGGTTATTGTGAGATTAAAGAGAAGACAAATATCCTTTCATGATAAAGCCACTCAACAAAGGGAACTCTCTCAACCTGATAAAGGGAATATATGAACAACTCACAGCTAACAGAAAACTTAATGGTACAAGAATGAATGTACCTCCCTCCCCGAAAGATCAGGAATGAGACAAGGATGTCTGCTGTTGACTTTTCTATTTAACCTTATGTTGGTGTGTTAGTCAAAGGAATTAGACAAAAAAAAAAGAGACTGAGATTGGAAAGGAAGAAGTAAAACTGTCTCTGTTTGCAGATGACATGATCCTGTTTATAGCAACTCCTAAGAATACACTAAGAACTGTTAGAACCAATAAATAGGTTCAGCAAGATTGCAGGGTATAAGATCAATATACATAAGTTAATCATATTTTTATACACTGTCAATGAACAATCCAAAACTGAAATTAAGAAAACAATTTTTTTATGATAGCATCAAAAAGAAATACTTAAAAATAAATTTAACACAAGAAGTGTAAAACCTATACTCTGATTACAAAACATAATGATTACAAAACATCATGGAAAGAAATTAACAGATTTAAATAAATGGAAAGACATCCTATGTTCATGGATTGGAAGATGTATTATTGTTAAGATGGTAATACTCTCCAAACTGATCTACAGATTCAATGCAGTCACTATCAAAATTTCAACTTGCTTTTTTTTGACGAAATAGACACATTGATCTTAAAATTTATATCAAAATGCCAAACACTCAGAAAAGAAAGTGATCTTAAAAAAAATGAAAGTTGAAGTTGGAATACTTCCCAATTTTATTTTTTATTTTTTGACTTAAAAAAATTCTGATTAATATGAAGGCACAAGCAATTAGGTTATTATGTTTGTATTTGTTAGAGAGTCCCTCCTGTAGTCGTGTCCCACACCCAAGTATGTCCCACATACCATGGCATTGTGCCTATTAAGTGAGAATACACCAATCTTCTCCCTCTTCCTCTCTTCCCCCATCTCATATTAAATTATGAAGCATATTACATTGTCTACTGGCTTGATATTAGTAATGAGTACATCGGGCACTTGATTTTCCATTCCTTTTTTTTTTTTTTTTAATAATTTTATTGAATCATAATTATGTACATTGGTGCAATCACAGGGCATGATTCATATACATTCAGAAATATTTTGATCATACTGTTACAGATATCCTTCATGGCATTTCCTTGATCAC
>CAUYON010087059.1:0-12337 GCA_963573935.1 Arctocebus calabarensis
GCGCCCGCCACAACGCCTGGCCATTTTTTGGTTGCAGCCGTCATTGTTGTTTGGCGGGCCCGGGGGCTGGATTCGAACCCGCCAGCTCAGGTGTACGTGGCTGGCGCCTTAGCTCGTTGAGCCACAGGCGCCGAGCCAAAATGTCAATTTCTTAAATGAAGAAAGGTGAGAAAGGTGTGAACAGTAACCTGTTTTTCATCCTGAGCTTTTTGGGGAATGGTTTCCGATTATACAGTTGGGAATTAAACTTATAAAACATATTTCTTGGTTTAAAATTATATATATATATATGTAATATATATATATAGTACTATATATATATAAACAATATATATAATAAGGGCTTATAATAAAATAATATAATAACATTTTAAAATGCAATATATATGTATGTATGCATGTATATATGTATATATACACATGTATATATATGCACGCACACAAGTATGTATATTGATTTTTTTTTTTTTATCATTGGGGAATCATTGAGGGTACAGAAAACCAGGGTATACTTCTTGCATTTCTTAGGTAAAGTCTCTCTTATAATTGTGTCCTACCCCCAGGGGGTGTGTCATACACTATGACCTCACACCTGTCTTTCTTCTCCCCTGTTCCCCCACCCCCACCATGTCCTAGCATCAATTATCTTCATATCAGAAGTGAGTACAATGGATTATTGTTTCTTTAGTCTTGTGATGCTTTACTAAGAAGAATGTGTTCCACCTTCATGCCGGTTAATACCAAAGATGTGAAGTCACCATCTTTTTTAGTGGCTGAATAACATTCTGTGGTATATACCACAGCCTGTTAAACCATTGCTCAATTGGTGGGCATTTAGATTGTTTCCACTGTTTGGCAATTGTAAATTGAGCTGTGATAAACAGTCTAGTGCAAATGTCTTTATGATAAAATTTTTTTTTTTCTTCTGGGTAGATGCCCACTAATGAGATTGCAGGATCAAATGGGAGGTGTAGTTTGAGTTCTTTGAGGATTCTCCATACTTCCTTCCAAAAAGGTTGTATTTGTTTGCAGTCACACCAGCAGTGCAAAAGTGTTCCTTTCTTTCCACATCCACACCAGCATGTGTAGTTTTGAGTCTTTGTGATGCGGGCCATTCTCAGTGGGGTTATAGGTGATATCTCAGTGTGGTTTTTATTTGCATTTCTCTGATAATTAGAGATGATGAGTATTTTTTCATATGCTTATTAGCCATTCATCTGTCTTCTTTCGAGAAAGTTCTGTTCATCTCACTTGCTGATAGATATAAGGGATTGTTAGCTCATTTTTTATTGCTTGATTTGAGTTCTCTGTAGATTCTAGTTATCAAGCTTTTGTCCAATTGATAATATGCAAATATCTTTTTCCATTCTGATAGTTGTCTCTTTGCTTTGGTTGTTGTCTCTTTAGCTGTACAGAAGCTATTCAGTTTAATTAAGTCACATTTGTTCATTTTTGTTGTTACAATTGCCACTGGAGTTTTCTTCATAAAGTGTTTCTCCAGGCTTATCCCTTCAAGTGTTTTCCCCGCATTTTCTTTGAGGACTTTTATTTTTTACGCCTTAGATTTAGCCATCTTGAATCAATTTTAGTGAGTGGAGAAAGGTTTGGGTCCAATTTTAGCATTTTATATGTGGTTATTCAGTTCTCTCAGCACCATGTATCGAATAGGGATTTTTTCCCACAGTGTGTGGAAGTTCTAGCCAATACAATCAGGCAAGAGAAAGTAATAAAGGGCATCCAAATGGGGGCAAAGGAGGTTAAACTCTCCCTCTTTCCTGATGATATGATCTTATACTTAGAGAACCACAAAGACTCAATCCAAAGACTCTGGGAAGTGATAAAAAAAATACAGTAATGTCTCAGGATATAAAATCAATCTCCATAAATCAGTAGCTTTTGTGTATGTCAATAACAAGATATGCCAAGATAAGAAGCTAATCAAAGACACAATTATCTTCACAATAGCTTCAAAGAAAATGAAATATCTAGGAATATACCTAACAAAAGAGGTGAAGGACCTCTGTAAAGAAAATTAGGAAACCCTAAGAAAAGAAATAGCAGAAGATATTAACAAATGGAAGAACATACCATGTTCATGGTTGGGAAGAATCAGCATTAAAATATCTATGCTTCCCATAACAATCTACAGATTCAATGTAATCACCATTAAAATGCCAACATCATACTTTTCAGATTTGGAAAAAATAATTCTTCATTTTGTATGGAACCAGAAAAAAACCCGTATAGTTAAGGATATTCTTAGTAATAAAAATAAAGCCAGGGGCATCAGCCTACCCCTCTTTAGGCTGTACTTCAAGGCTATAGTGATCTAAACAGCATGGTATTGGCACAAAAATAGAGACATAGATATCTGGAACTGAATAGAAAACCATGAGATGAAACTAATATCTTACAGGCCCCTGATCTTTCATAAACCAAAGAAGAATGTATGTTGATTTTTCTGTATCTGTGTATATTGAAAATGATCATTTCTTCCTAGTACCTCCAATTCTAGACCATAAACAGAGGGTACATTCTGCATTTCTCCTTTTCCATATTTTTAATTTCTTTCTTTAGCAATACCACTAAAAAGCTGGAAGCCATCATCCTTCCCATTTGTTTATTCTTTTTTTTCCTTTTTTAATTTTTTTTATTAAATCATTTGTACATAGATCATATATATGTTTATGCCATTATGGGATTCAATGTGTTGATTATTTGTACAAATTGGAGTGCTTACATGCTACTAATCAACATAGCTTTTACCTCATTTACCCAATTACAGCTTTAAGACATTTGTGTTCCACACCTGATAGATCCAACTTGTACTTCTAATGTGCTCCATAGATGTGGTCTCTCTACTGACCATCTCTCTATCAACCCACCCCCCTCCCTTCTCCTCTCCTTCCCCTTCCCTCCTTCATCCTAGGTTGTACTTATGTTTCATTTTTCATATGCTATTATGAATGATTATAAATTGGTTTCACAGTAGTACTGAGTACATTGGGTATTTTTTTCCATTCCTGAGATACTTTACTAAGAACAATATTTTCCAGCTCCATCCATGTAAACACAAAAGAGGTAAAGTCTCCATCTTTTTTTTTTAATGCTGCATAGTATTCCATGGTATACATATACCACAGTTTATTAATCCATTCATGGGTTGATGGGCACTTAAGCTTCTTCCATGACTTGGCAATTATGAATTGAGCTGCAGTGAATAATCTGGTGCAAATATCTTTATTGTCAAGTGATTTGGGGTCCTTTGGATATACACCTAGAAGAGGAATTGCAGGACCAAATGGTAGGTCTATATTTAGATCCCTGAGTGTTCTCCAAACTTCCTTCCAAAAGGAACATTATAGCTTGCATTCCTACCAGCAGTGCAGAATTCTTCCCTTTTCCCTTTTTCCGCCAACATGTGTAGTACATTTGTTTATTCTAACAGTCTCTTGTACATAATCAGTCTCATAAAATGGCTGTCACCTCCCCCTTGTGGGTACCTCCTTCCATCTGGTCACACTCTGGCCTTTCTCATCAGGTAGCCTCTCTGCTGATGCCTCCTGCACCTTCTCAGGCTCTGACTACTACTCTGGCCAATTCTACCCACTGAATGACACCTTCTCACCCTGCTTAGCTTCCTGGGCACTGTGCTTGCTTCAGCTCTTCTCTTTTATATGTGTGCACTCTCTCACCCCTCTTCAGGCTTATTTCTCCCTTTCCCTCTGCATATCACTCTCTTCAGCCTGCTTGTACTCTGTCACCTCCCCTCAGACATCCTTACAGCCTTCTTTATCTTTCTCAAGCTCTGACATCCCATGCTAGTCACTCCTTAAGTCACTCATAAAGTACAAATATAATTTTCACCCCTCCCAGTTTCTGTCACTCCTTACCTTGTGAATGCCTTTTTCATTCTGCTCAGACTCTGGCAATTTTTCCCATTTTGCTTGGATGTCTTCCTCTTGTGCTTCAACTTAACTATGCCACACCAAGTCTTCCTTTTGTATCAGTGCCTTCACCCCCTCCCGAGACTCTGGTTCCCATGCCCAGCTGTTCCTGCACACAGATGCTCTCCTAAAATCACTGGCTTCCTGGCCGCTTTGATATGCCTTCTCCCTCTGTAGGAGCCTCATCCACCTTGCTTGAACTCCACTGTACAGGTGGACAGGTGATTGGTGTTCACCTACCTAATGAATGAATTGTCCATGATGGGAAAGGAGGGAGAGGAAAAGGGTAAAGGGAAGATGTTGTTCTGGGGTGTTGTTTTAAATATTTTTATTTTAATTATTAAAAAATCAAACATTTTATTTTGGAATAGTTTTAGGTTTTTAGAAATTTTATAACAATATGACAGAGAGTTCTGGTATACCCTCATCTGGTTTACCTATAATTAAGCTCTGACATTAGTACAATGTATTTGTCACAACAAATGAACTGACAATGGTACATTTTTAGCCAAAGAAGTCCATCCTTGATTAAGTTTCCAGTAACATTTTTAAAGAGGAAAAAATGATTTTTATCTATGTGGGTGTTTTTTTTCAATTAACCCTGAAACTTCACTATAATTTCTCCCCCTGGACTCAACTGTTATTCTGATAAAGGAACACTGACACTACTTGTATGTTATAGGAATTCCCTGGGAGATTGTCCTCTTATTTATAGACTTTCTTGGCGGGGGGGAAGGGGGGGGGGTTTCTCTAGTAACCTATAGCATGTAGTCCAGCATTCTTTTTTATACTGGATAGATAATTTTGTGAGGTAAGGTATTAAAATGCCTGGCACTGTGCCCAGGCCACTTTATTTACCAGGCACCATGTTAGGGTGGCTATCAGTTTTTCAGTGACTTTCTAAAAAAGAAAAGGTTTGACATAAGAAAAAAAAATCATTTCTTGGAAACTATGAAAAGAAAATGACAAAATCTAAATGAGTAAATGTTTTATCACAGATCTATGGAGCATAGCATGTTAAGTTCATGAATTGTTAAATTTTGTATTCATAAAAATGTCATGATATTTGAAAACAGATTTTTTTCCACTAAAATCTCAAGTTGGCATAAAATGTTTCCTGAGAAATCAGAGCTTACCCTAATTAAATGAATAACTTGCAGCCAACATTTCAAAAGCAAAAAGGTAATAATAATTATCCTATTTTTTCTCAGAATAATTATATTAATATAAGATGGGAGTGAATTTAATACATTGTTAGAATATATATGGAAGTGTGTTAAAAGTTTCCCACCTGGCACGTAGAGAGTGATCAGCAAATGTTACTTCTTTTTCCTTTCATGAACAACTATTTTGTACAATGGGCAATAATGAGCTAATAGTGTAGAAAATTCATGCCTTGGAAAGTTCAAACAGGAGGTCCGATGGTTGATTTTGAGAGGCTTCTTCAGTAGAGGAAATAAACCTAGACTTGTACTCAGAAGCCTTGGTAGACTCTACTCTGCCACTCAGTGGCTCATTAGTATTATAGGGCTGCCTGGCATCTCAGAGCTTCCATCTCATCATCTGTAAGATGGAGGTATGAATTGTACCTGTACACCTATAGTGAAGTAATGCTGAGAAAATCACTCAGTGAACTGTCAGGTTTATCAAAATGTTAGGTGAAGTTGCTGATCATAGTTCTTGTTGTTGAGTTATGACTACCACTATGTCTTCTTTTAGATAAAAATGACAGGGTGACTTTACTAGAACATTTAGGCTCTTCACAGGCTTTTAAGGTCAATACTTTGAAAAAAAATACAGATTACTTAAATAAACAGCAGCAAAAGTTAGTAAAGTGCTTGACTATTTTTTCCACCGTCCTCTGTACTATCCTGTGAAAGTGCATTCCTACTGTCCATGCCTCCTTGATTTGCTCTTGGTGCCTGTGAAGAGTTGGGTATTAGAGACATTTTAGGGCAGATGCCTTATGTTTGATCCCACTAATGGCTGTCTGTTCCCTTAGAAGATATACACTCATCTTGAATTATTTTTCCTCTTTGTTTTACTGATTTGTCCTAAGGACACAAAAGTGCTTTGGATTTATACCTTTTTCATAAGTTTCAAAAACCTATAAGGAAGGGGAAAAATCTATTTAAAAATTCTCCCTGAATAATTATAGACAGAACATGAGTTTCTTGGTAGTGAATCATTATAAATATATAAATAAAAGTATTCCTGGGCCGGGCATGGTGGCTAATGCCTGTAATCCTAGCACTCTGGGAGGCCAAGATGGGTGAATCACCTGAACTCAGGAGTTTGAGACCAGCCTGAGCAAGAGTGAAACCCTGTCTCTAAAAACTAGCCAGGTGTTGTGGTGGGTTCCTGTAGTCCCAGGTACTTGGGAGGCTGAGGCAAGAGGATTACTTGTGTCTAGGAGTTTGAAGTTGTTGTGACTGTGAAACCATGGCAATCTACTGAAAGTGACAAAGTGAGACTCAATCTCTAAAGGAAGAAACAAAAAACAAAAAACAAAATAAGTTCTATTATTTCTAATAAGGTTAGAAAAATTGCCCTGAAGTCTAAAAGAAATTATGATCCTACTGCTTAATTGGCAGGGTAGCATTTAGAGAAGATTCCTGAAAGTGACTGACCTATATGTTTTGACCAGATCAGGAAACTGGTCAAAGTTTTGCTCAGAAAGTATAATTCGTTCTGTGTAGCTTTTAAAAGGTAAACTTCTGAACACATATATACATATTCTGTAGATATTTTAAATCAGTTTGCTGAATGTAGTAAAGCTTTCATTGCATCTTAAATGACACTAAAACATTGTTGCTAAAAGAACAAGATGATATCCATATACATATGGATATACATATATATGTATGTAAAATAGAGATAGGTATGTAGAAATGGAAGAGTTTTTAAATTACATAATAACTTAAGAATTCTAAGGAAGACATATAGATTCATAAGTGGTGACATCTTTTTTAGGATAGAGACAGACCATACTTCATTATATAATACATTCCTAAAATATGTTTGAACAATCAAATATCTGAAAAAATAGATTTTATATATATTTTGTAATGGAGTGGTGTGATGTTTCATTTTTGGAAAGCTAACAATTGGTACTATATGGTTAAATACCACCTCTGCCCTCACTTCCTCTGCCTCCCAGAGTTCATGTGTTCTCGTGGGTGGATGTGAACCTTCATAGGCACCAAGAGAGGCAACTGCAGCATAGGATCCTGCCACTTCTTTCCTTGGAAATGAGAAATCAAATCATGAATCTCCCTCTTCCACAGGGATGTTCTTTCTGTCTGATCCTTTCCAAGGGGACTTATCGGAATGTTGGGCAGTTTGCATTAAATAACCTGAACTAGTTGATTATAATGTTATAATCATGGTGAAAGAAAAAAATGGAGTTGGTGGCATGGGATGGGTATACATGTATGGGACCACTTAGCAACCAAGGTGAGGTGACTCTCTTGCTCTCTTCCACAGCAGCAATATAAGTTGCCTTCTTGTGTTGTTCTCATATCCTTGGATTGAGCGAGGACTGAGGAGCAAGAAGGGATTTGAAGAGAAAAAGGAGATAGAGTTAGATAAGGGGAGTTGGCCATGGATGGTGATAATGTATAAATTGATAATTGGAGCTCTCCTGCAGTCCTAGGAATCTGCAAAGCACCCCTCAGTATGGAAGAGAGAAAGGAGGATAAAAAAGATTGTGGTTACTGTGGTGAGAATGGTCAGAAAGCATTTTGCCTTTTAGCTTGGCTGGTGCTCTTACTGAAATAATCTACAAATGTCATGGCCGCATCATGAAGCTAATCTTCCTTCCTTTGCTCAGACTCCCCTGGGTATCTCCAAATCACTCTTAATCAATTCTGATATAAAATTCTGAGTTTGGCCTATGAAAGGTGGTTTAGAGTATGTCTGACAAGACATAAAAGTATCTATTATATAAATGTCAGGAATCATCCTCATTATGAAATTGGGAGAATGCAATAATGAACATGGGTATCTCTAGATATTATAATTAGATATTATAATATCCTTTGGCCACATGCAAGGTTACCATAAACTTGCAGAAATTATAGCATTACAGCCTATAAACATCTTGTCACAGGCACTTCTGAAGGAGAAATACCAAAGTTAAATATTACTTCAGGAAAATGTTGGTTTCTTTGCTCTCAAAATTTTATTTTTAATGAATAATACTATTTTTATTTTAAAAAATCAAGGAAAAACTACAGTCCCTAAAGTAAATATCTTTTCTGACCAATTGGGGAAAGTGAGTTGTTAGTCTTAATTCATGTAACGTAATTAATTTTCTAACATATGTGGCACTTAGATTACAATTTTGCTACTGATTTTAGTCTTCCAAAATTTATACCATTTGTGCTTTAGTTTAAGTTTTTTTACTATAAGATAAAAAAATACTAGACCATTTATGGCTTTTGGAAATGTTCTATTACTGTAATGCAATAATTTGTTTAAGGTAAAAGTCCAGAATGTTCTTTATAGTATGCTACTGGCACAGACTGTCACTAATTCATATCCAAATTAAGCTGCTGCACTATTTAGAAAGATTATGGGAATATAGGAATATGCACAATTTGAATGATTTTCCATTTTACTTTGGTCACAACTAATGGTATTAAATTTATTCATTTTCTTTTTACCATTGTGATGTTCTAGTCAGAGTTCTTAAGGCAATGCAACTTTGCAGAAATGGTCTTTTATTAGTACTAGTTCAATTAGTATTAGTTGGAACTTTTGAAATAGTCTAGGTTTTATGAAGACTTTTTAAAAGTGAAAGAACAAAAGTGAGCTTAATCTTTATGGAAACCAAAGGAAAGGACTCTAAACCTTAATTAGCCTCATGATGGTTTATACACATCTAATTCAGATTTCTTGTTTATCTAGTCATTTTCCCTGCTTAAAGTTTGTTAACGTGATTGCCACCCTATTTATAGTTAGTGCTAAATGCAATCCACAGGCCAGCTGCTGTTGAATGAGAAGACCTTTTATCCTGAAATGTTTAACTATCTTTTTTAACATGGAAAAGTATGGACAGAAAGATTGTAACCTTTAGCATAAGCACAACTGAACCAAGATCTATTAAGTTTGATGCTTTTTCTCAATGATAAAATTGATTCTCCTGGTCAATACCATGGAGAGAAAAAAGGTAATCCTGCAGAGAAGTGGGGTAGAAAATGATACAATTTAACAGGACTTGACAGTAGGATTACTATCTTGTAGTGGCATAAATTCCGAGAATGGTTCTGTTTCTGGCTACTTGTAAATGCAAATAAAATAAGCACAATTTGAATGATTTTCCATTTTACATTTTTAGTCACAACATTGGTTCTGTTCATTTTCTTGCGTAATCATGGGTCATCTAATGAAGCATGGTAGAAAGAATTGGTGAATGGTAGAAAGAATCATGTGAATGGTAAGATATATTGTTAGAATTAACTATGTGACTAGAGTTATAGAAATTTCTACAAACATATAAATACAGTCAATAAGGCCATAGTACATACATACACTGGAATGCAAAATAGTCATAACACAAATTGCTCAAAAGCCATCTCCATGATGGTTGTTTGCACAGTTACAGCCCAGTCTGGACAGTTATCTTTCCTGGGGATGCAAGAATGTGAAGTATGCCCACACTTGGGATTCAGGTTTACACTGAGGCAGGAGGTATTTAGAAAATTATCCCCTGACTGATGCCAAAATTCATGATGGGATAAAGGATTTTCAAAGAGAAAAAGCTCCCTAGGAGAGTGTCTAGCAGCAAGCAACCAGACTCAGGATAGAGACATAAATGATGAATGGGAAGGGAGCAGGCAGAAGATTTTCTGGGAATGGCAGTGGTTCCAGTGCTGTGATTTGAGTATACTTGGGTGTCACCCTTCTTTGTTTCCAGTGACTATGAGCATGTGACAAATGGAAAAACACTAATTGTACAAAGACAGCTTCTGCTCTCGGTCCTAAGGACACACACACTGACTGTAAGAGCAGCGTATTTGCTTACTAGCTTGAGAGAAAGGTGAGAATGGAAGGTCTGTAAACAAAATAACCATGATGGAAGCATAAGATGGAAGTGTAAGATATAAGGAATGACGGAAATCAAGAGGCATCTACCCCAGAAAGAAAGAGCAGCAGCTTGGGTGTCCTGCAGGGAAAGGAGGCTAGGCAGCTGCCGCAGAGACCATTGCCGTGACTCTGTGGTTTGGTTTAATCTTCTCTACAAACCTCATTTTGTGAGAGCATTTGAAAGGACAAAAGAAGTAGAAATGCTGAGAAATTCCACAGATGTAGGAACTTAATATTATCTAAAACCTTTAAATTAATGTTGTTTTTATTTATTTTTTTTGTTAAATCATAGCTGTGTACATTAATGCAATCACAGGGTACATTGTGCTGGTTTCATATATAATCTGAAATAGTTTCATCAAACTGGTTAACATAGCCTTCATGGCATTTTCTTAGTTATTGTATTAAGACATTTATACTCTAGATTTAGTAAGTTTCACCTGTACCTTTCTAAGATGCACTGTAGGTGTGATCCCATCGATCACCCTCCATCCACCCATACTCACCCCCCTTGCCCTTTTCCCATATTCTTGTACTATAATTGTTTTATAGTCTTTATATGAAAGTTACAGATTAGTTTCATAGTAGGGCTGAGTACATTGGATACTTTTTCTTCCAATCTTGAGATACTTTGCTAAGAAGAATATGTTCCAGCTCCATCCATGTAAACATGAAAGAGGTAAAGTCTTCATCGTTCTTTAAGGCTGCATAATATTCCATGGTATACATATACCACATTTTATTGATCCTTTCGTGGATTGATGGGCACTTGGGCTTCTTCCATGGTTTAGCAATTATCAATTGTGCTGCAATAAACATTATGATACAAATATCTTTGTTATAATGTGATTTTTGGTTTTCTGGATATATACCTAGTAGAGAAATTATGGGATCAAATGGCAGATCTATTTTTAGATCTCTAAGTATTCTCCAAATATATTTCTAAAAAGAACGTATTAGTTTGCATTCCCACCAGCAATGTAGAAGTGTTCCCTTTTCTCCACATCCACGCCAACATCTCTGGTTTTGGGATTTTGTGATGTGGGCTAATCTTACTGGGATTAGATGATATCTCAAAGTAGTTTTGATTTGCATTTCTCTGATGATTAAGGATGATGAGCATTTTTTTCATGTGTCTGTAGGCCGTGCGCCTGTCTTCTTTAGAGAAGTTTCTCTTCAAGTCCTTTGCCCACCCTGAGATGGGATCACTTGCTCTTTTCTTGCTAATACGTTTGAGTTCTCTGTGGATTCTGGTTATTAAACCTTTGTCAGAGGCATAACCTGCAAATACCTTCTCCCATTCTGAGGGCTGTCTGCTTGCTACACTTACTGTGTTCTTAGCAGTGTAGAAGCTTTTTAGTTTGATCAGTTCCCAGTAGTTTATTTTTGATGCTGCTTCAATTGCCGGGAGAGTCCTCCTCATAAAATATTCACTCAGTTTTCCCTGCACTTTCTTCTAGTATTTTTATAGTTTCATGTCTTAAGTTTAAATCTTCAATCCATTGAGAGTCTATCTTAGTTAATGGTGAAAGGTGTGGGTCCAGTTTCAGTCTTCTGCAGGTCGCCTGCCAGTTCACCCAGCACCATTTGTTAAATAGGGAATGTTTTCCTCACTGAATGTTTTTAATTGGCTTTTCAAAGATCAAATAATGGTAGGTAGGCTGGGTTCATCTCTTGGTTCTCTATTCTGTTCCATACATCTACCTCTCTATTTTTGTGCCAGTACCATGCTGTTTGATCACTATCAATTTGTAGTATAATCTGAGGTTTGGTAGTGCAATTCCTCCTGCTTTACTTTTATTTCTGAATAATGTCTTGGGTATTTGAGTTTTTTTCTGATTCCATAAAAAAGGATATATTATTTTTTAAAGATCTTTAAAGTATGACAATGGAACTTTAATAGGGATTGCATTAAAATTGTATATTGCTTTGGGTAGTATGGACATTTTAACAATGTTGATTCTTCCCAGCCATGAACATGGTATATTTTTCCATTTGTTAACATTTTCAGCTATTTCTTTTCTTAGAGTTTCGTAGTTCTCTTTCTAGAGATCTTTCACGTCCTTTGTTAGGTAAACTCCCAAATATTTCATCTTCTTTGGCACTACTGTGAATGGAATAGAATCCTTGACTGTTTTTTCAGCTTGGCTATTGTTGGTATATATAAAGGCTACAGATTTATGAATGTTGATTTTGTAACATGAGACACTGCTGAATTCCTTGATTACTTCTAGGAGTTTTGTAGTAAATTCCCTTGTGTTTTCCAGATTAATGTTGTTGAAACATTATTTCTGGGCCTT
>CAUYON010087062.1:0-24734 GCA_963573935.1 Arctocebus calabarensis
GGCGGGCACCTGTAGTCCCAGCTACTTGGGAGGCAGAGGCAGGAGACTCGCTTGAGCCCAGGAATTGGAGGTTGCTGTGAGCTGTGATGCCACAGCACTCTACCCAGGGCGACAGCTTGAGGCTCTGTCTCAAAAAAAAAAAACAAAAGTCAGTAGTGTGGCACCTGTGGCTCAAAGGAGCAGGGTGCTGGCACTATATGCTGGAGGTGGCAGGTTCAAACCCAGCCTCCACCAAAAACTAAAAAAAAAAAAAAGTCAGCAGATACAACAGTGAACGCCCCACACAGAGACATGAAGGCAGATCTGCCCTCCGCTGGTGTGGTGCAGCTGGGCCCTGCAGGCACGCACGCATGCCTCCTCCACCAAGGGTGTGGCAGCGTTTGCTGAGACTGGTCTTATGCTGTCCGTAGCACACGGCATCAGACCCACCAAGGAAATGCTAACACAACCCCTTGTTGGAAATGTCCCTGTTGTCCCCAAGTGGCTGCACAGATCCCCTTATGAGCACTCACCTCCCAGGGCCTCAGCTGTTTCCTGCTCCCTGGTAGGGGCTTGTGTCCATAGGACGCCACACCACCCAGCCAGCTCACTGGTTCCCTGTGCTGAGGTCTGCGGCAAAGACTGCTAGAGGCTGCCCCATTGTCTCTTAAGATGCTCCTGGCTGGATAGAGCCCTGAAACAGGGCCAGGTCAGGGGAATGAGGCCCATACCTGAAGCAGAGAGCTGGGTGGGTCCCCCAGCTGCATGGCAGACGTCCCTTGGGCCTCCTCAAGCCCCAGGAAGCCCTTGAGCTCAGGACCAGCGCTTCAGCTGGTCTAACCCAGCCAGTTTGGTGGCCAAGACCTAGGACAGAGCCTTCCAGAAGCCTAGGTGGGCCCTCACCTCTGTTCCTCACAAGACCTGCCCATCTGCTGGGCACACAGGCACAACAGCACAAGGGGACTGTGTCACTGAACAGACTGCCCCATCCCAGCAACCCATCCTAAATTTCAGGGCCCTAATCCCATGTTTCCATGACGAGCATTTTATATGGCCTTAAATTTCTGGCCACGGGAGTCAGCACTGGTCACACGTGGCCACAGTGGTCATGGCTGGCCAAGTCTGCCCCAGAAGAGCTCACTGACCCCAGGCCTCCTGCCACTTATGAAACCCTGATGTCAGAAACCACATTCTCCAGCAGAGGTAAGTGTCCTTCCACCAGCAAGGGGCAGATGAGGACCAGACCCCCCGAATGTCTTCCAGAGCTGACTGAGCCCCTCAATGTGGGACATCCTGGGTCCCTGTGGGCACACCTGGGTGCCTCAAGTGTGGCTGAGGGCTGCTGACCACTGGTCCCACATGGGACCTTCCCCCACTGCTGACCACCAGCCTCCACAGCTCCCGAGACTTCCACAGAACCCTTGGTCGGCAGCACCTCCATCAAAAACTGGATGTCATCAGGCCTGGTCTGGTTCCCACCCAACTAACTCTAAGTCCCCAGCTCCCCTCTTCCTACTCTACCCTTTTCTGGGAAGAGCAGGTTCCCTCCTGTGGCCTGCACACAGAGCAGGTACCAAGGACGCTCCAATGACGGCACCTGTGGAGCTCCCCGAGTCCCCTAAACGAGTCCACAGGTGGAGATGCATTATGACTGCCCCAGAGCAAATGAGGAAACTGAGGCACGTGAGGGAATGAGCCACCAGCACCTCAGCCCAGGGATGGCCCTAGCCTGGGGCGAAGGCCCGTCGGACCCCCAGCAAAGACTTACAAGTGTGGCCTCCACAGAGGGCTGCAAGGCCCAAGGGCAGGTCCAGGACACCACATCATCAGTGCCAAGGCTAGGAGGAAGCCAGAGGCACCAAGCAGGGCGAGGGTAGTGGCCTCCAGGTCTGCAAACTGGATGCAACTCACCCGGCAAGACTGAGGGGACACTTGGGAGGCCCTGTGAGGGATGCCAGGGCACAACCAGGGCCTTCTAGTTACCGGAGGACTCACTGCCCCACAGAAGGCCGCTCGTGTCACAGTGGCCGCTTTGGCCACAGAGGTTTCCTTTTCTTGACAGTAATTTTCCAGGACAGGATAACACATGTAGGAAAAATGTGAAAACTATTCAGAAGTGACCTCAACCTCAGACTTTCCAGCTTCTCTGTGAAGGTTTTTGTTTTCTCCTACTCCCTAGCTCTTCCACAATGGCTCTGGTAAGAGGGAATGTGAAGCGTTTCCCCTCGAGGCTTTGAGCTTCAATGAATCACCACGAAGGGCCTCAGGCCAAACCTCCAGTTACTCACACAGCCTCCGCTGCCCTCCAGGGGGAGGCGCCGCAGCACGTGGCCACCATCAAAGGCGCTGGCAGCACAGCCAGGAGAGGCCGAGCCAGAGCAGGAGTCGGCCGGTGGCGGGGCTGGGGCCCTGCACAGGGGCACCACTCCTGTGTGGGCAGCAGGCCGGCTGCCCCTGAACGCTGCAAACCCCAGGCCCAGAGCCCAGGCACTGCTGCTTGAAGGTCACGTCAGGGCACATCCTTTCACCCTCCCACCGGCATTAAGGCTTCGTTCCTTAATCTCATCCCAGGGAGACAGCACCTTACCTGGGCCTGTGCACAAAAGCCTGCACCTGGCCACCAATGAGTGGCCACACGGCCAGGGAGGTCAAGAAAGGAACGCCCAAAGTGGGGACACTGTACCGAGAAGCCTGATGTCCCTACCCGGACTGCGAAAAACACAGCAGGCTAGGTCACACTGGCCTCAGAGATCCTGAGACCTCCTGGCAGCTTGGCCAAGGGCCTGGGGCGATCCCTGTGTGGCCATCACGACTTCAGAGGCTGGACTCAAGGGGATTTACTCGGAGCCCTACCCTGACAGCTTTGACACAAACTCCCTCAGTGATGGACAGAGGGCACTTTGCCATGGTAGCTCCTGACACCACCTCTAAGAAGCACAGTCCAGGCTCAGTGCCTGTGGCTCAACGGGCTAAGGCACCAGCCACGTACACCTGAGATGGTGGGTTCGAATCCAGCCCGGGCCCGCCAAATAACAATGAGGCTGCAACCAAAAAATGGCCGGGCGTTGTGGCGGGCGCCTGTAGTCCCAGCTACTTGGGAGGCGGAGGCAGGAGACTCGCTTGAGCCCAGAAGTTGGAGGTTGCTGTGAGCTGTGATGGTACAGCACTCTATCCAGGGTGACAGCTTGAGGCTCTGTCTCAAAAAAAAAAAAAAAAGCACAGTCCACCCAGGACTCAGTGAAACAGAGTAATGCCACTCAGGGCCACTTCTGCCCCTTGGAGCCTGTACACCACCCACACTTGCGCCACCTCTACACTTGCTGATGGTCACTGATGGCCACTGACGTTAAGTTAAGAGTAACACATGAAAAGCAGCCCGACGGACAGAAGCACAGCCATGCAGGAGGCTAGGCAATTCACAAGGACACCAGTGGGTCGGGGAAGGGTCCTGCACAACCGTCATGAACAGTGAGGAAGGTGCTTACAGAGCTGTAAGACACCACCTGGTCTGTGTGCACAGAGATGGCATGAGAGGGGTCAGCGTGTGAACAGTGTCAAGAGACAATGGGTGCTAAAAAAGCAAGGTTTTAGGCCAGGAGCGGTAGCTCATACCTGTAATCCCAGCACTCTGGGAGGCCAAGGCAGTGGTGGACTGCCTGAGCTCACAGGTTTGAGACCAGCCTAAGCAAGAGCAAGACCTCATCTCTAAAAATAGCCAGTCGTTGTGGCGGGCACCTGTAGTCCCAGCTACTTGGGAAGCTGAAGCAAGAGAATCGCCTAAGCCCAAGAGTTTGAGGTTGCTGAGGTATGACACCTTGGCACTCTACCCAGGGTGACAAAGTGAGACTCTGTCTCCAAAAAACAAAAAAGAAAGAAAAAAAGAAAACAGGGTTTTTTTGATCTTCTGGCTTCTCTGAATTGTTCACCTTCTCTACAATGGATAAGAATTACTACATCATGGCTCAGTGCCTGTAGCTCAAGAGGCTAAGGCGCCAGCCACATACACTGGAGCTGGCGGGTTCGAAACCAGCCCGGGCCAGCTAAAACAACAATGACAACTACAACCAAAAAAGAGCTAGGCGCTGTGGCGGGCGCCTGTAGTCTCAGCTACTTGGGAAGTTGAGGCAAGAGAATCGCTTAAACATAGGAGTTGGAGGTTGCTGTGTGCTGTGATGCCACAGAACTCTACCCAGGGAAACAGCTTGAGGCTCTCTCTCAAAAAAAAAAAAAAAAAAATCACTATATCACAAACAGACAAAAAACGTTTCCAAAAGTGACGAACAGAGTTGCCAGGCCGAGACCTGGGGGAGCACCTCACACACATCTGGAGCCGCAACCCGAGCATATCCAGGTGTGTGTCCCCGAGGGTACGGCACATCAACCTCCCAAAGCAACAAACTGCATCAACCCAGGGCGCAGCACTGGGTCGCCTCAGCTGCAAGTCCTAGCTAAGCCCGGAAGTTGCACACAGCAGGTCCAAGGAGAGGCACACCCAGGCCAGTGGCATCCAGGCCCCAGTCCCTGCAGCACTCAGCACAGAACACCCTGGGATCCACCTGGGGAAGGTGGACCAGTAGGGGCCTTATTCTACGGGTGCTCCACTCACCCGTCCTCCACCCCAGCTCAGGAGGCAGCTCGGTCCCTGTGTCCACTGAGACAGGAGCACCTGCCTGTGGCAATGGACATTCCAGCTGCACTTGTCAGGATAGTGGGGCCCAGTCTTGAAGCCCAGGATGTCCACAGGTACCCACTGGGAATACCAGGGGCAGGCCTAACTCAGCCACTGGGTCGGCACGTGGGGCAACACAGGCAGGAGCCCCCAGCCCAGGGAGGAAGGGGCTCCTCTGCACGAAGCATTGGACTTCAGCCTCTCGGAGGACGCCTGCTGCCTGGGGACAACACAACTCCCCTGCCCAAGGTGTGTGGTTCCTCAGAGGCACCATGCTGAGTACCACACCACCTCATGACCCAGCCCTGCTCTTGCCTCAGTCCCACGACCCCTCAGACAGGCTTGTCCCCACGCCCTCGGTCCTGCACCAGCCACCAGTCCCAGAAGCAGGGGAGCAAGACCAGAAGTGTGGGCGCTGAGGACACCCTGGCTCGTCACTAAGGGAGAGGTCACCCCCAAGGGGGGAGGGGCAGGCAGGATGGCAGCCGCCAGCCAGCAAGGGCAGAGGGGGGCCTTTGATCAGAGACGGCCCTCGTGCCAGCTGCCGGGGAGCCGCAGGCATGGGGATGTCTGCTGGGATCAGCGTCCTGCCCGAGCACAGAGCCGTGGGGCGGCCTCCTGGGCTAGTGGAGGGACTTCAAAGGACAAGGCCAGGGGGCGCCGGGCAGCCCCAGCCTCTCCCAGCGCCCGGTTCTGATCGCCAGTAAAACTACCTTCTAATAATTAACGTTTGACATCAAAGGCAGGAACCGCCCGGGTCTGCGAACCATCCAGGCCTCTGCTGAGGACCTGCCCATATTTTATCCTGTCTCTTTCTTCTGACTCTTTATTTAAATCCAAAAACCACACACAGGCAAAACATTAATGGGAAACTTGGAAACTCATTTTGATTACTAAAGTGTACTTTGAAGTTCCCCAAAAAAGTTCTGTTTTCTTCCCTTCCCCCTTCTCCAGACTGTGAAGGGATGGCCGGCGCTGCAGGCTGGGCAGACAGCACTCCACCATCCACAAGCTGCCTGGCCTGGATCAAAGGCGAGGTGGGTGAGTGAGTGTGTGTGTGTGTGTGTGTGTGTGTGTGTGTAGTGGAGGCACATGGCTTCACCAGGACCCCCACTGCCGGAGGGATCAGCCCCAGCAGCCCCAGAACTCACTCTCCCCACTCGGGACCTGTGAGGTTAGGTGGGAAAAAAGGGACACCACCCACACCCCTCAAACTGAGGGGTTCCCAGCAAGCAGACCACAGGGAATCAGGCCCAGGCACCAGCATGCCGCAAACCTGTGGGTCTCTGACTCTGGGCCAAGGAGCCTTGGCCCTGGCACACGTGCGTACCTGCTGTGGCAACAGACTTACCATATCGAGTCTATGCACGGGGCACCTGACACACACAGGAACGTCCAGCTCTCACCCACCACAGGCTGCCCCATGAAGTCATGGAGGACCAAAACCAAGGCTGCCAAGTTCAGCGTCTAGCTCCCAAGGCCTCTGCCTTCTCAACAGTGATTGCCAGCTGCCCCACACTAGAGATAGAAACCAAAGTACAGGCTCGGCGCCTGTGGCTCAATGGGCTAAGGCGCCAGCCACGTACACCAGAGCTGGCAGGTTCGAATCCAGCCCTGGGCCCGCCAAACAACAATGATGGCTACAACCAAAAAATGGCCGGGCATGTGGCAGGCGCCTGTAGTCCCAGCTACTTGGGAGGCAGAGGCAAGAGACTCGCTTGAGCCCAGGAATTGGAGGTTGCTGTGAGCTGTGATGCCATAGCACTCTATCTAGGGTGACAGCTTGAGGCTCTGTCTCAAAAAAAAAAAAAAAAGAAACCAAAGTACATGCAGAAAAAGACAAGCTCTCTTAAAAAGGCAGAAACAGTCAAAACATGAAAAAATACCTTTTATAAAGAGAATTAGCTTATTGTGTGACTGAGCTCCATAGATGTGAAAATAACCAAATGGGAAAAGTGTTACTTTTACTCTTAAATTAAAAACCAACTAGACCTGGCTTGGCGCCTGTAGCTCAAGCGGCTAAGGCACCAACCACATATACCAGAGCTGGTGGGTTCAAATCCAACCTGGGCCTACCAAACAACGACAACTATAAACAAAAACTAGCCAGGCGCTGTGGCGGGTGCCTGTAGTCCCAGCTACTTGGGAGGCTGAGGCAGGAGACTCGCTTGAGCCCAGGAATCGGAGGTTGCTGTGAGCTGTGATGCCACAGCACTCTATCCAGGGTGACAGCTTGAGGCTCTGTCTCAAAAAAAAAAAGATGGCAGCACCTGTAGTCTCAATTACTCAGGAGGCTGAGGCAGGAGAATCTCTGGAGCCCAGGAGTTTGAGGCTGCTGTGAGCTAGGATGATGCCATGGCACTCTGGCCTGGGCAACAGAGTGAGGTTCGTCTCAAAGAAGAGGTTAATTAATGAATATTAAGTGAGTAAATAAGCCAGAAACCATCAAATATTTTCAGTGTCAGCAGGGGACGTGGAGGATATCAGCCAGGACTGCACACGGCCTTCCAGACCAGCCCCAGTCACATAGTTCACACCCACCCTGGGCCTGGGGTGGCTAAAAGCCTACCCTCAGTGGACACCTGGGCCAGGTAACACCCTCCTCCCATGCCTACCCCCAAGGACTCCCATCCGCCTCTCTCAGCACAAAATCCATGGGTGCGGTGGCCACCCAGTTCTGCAGAGCTCCAGCAGAGTAGGGCAAGGTCCAGGGCAACAACAGACCCCAGCAGAAGGCCAGCCTTGACCCCAAGTAGGTGTGCAGAAAGGTCACCACTGGGCATCTGCAGGTGCCTCCAGTAGGACCCAGCGCCAGGCCACCATGGCAGACAGTCTGGCCAGGCAGCATGGACAGCCTTCCAAGAACACATCGTCTCTTCTGCAAACACAACTTCCAGAGCGCAGAAAGGAGGAACACTGCCAAACTCATTCTCAGTGCCAGCACAACCTCCACTCCCAAGCTGGGTGAGGACAGAGAAAAGACATGCAGAGTCTATCTCAATCACAAAGGCAGGTGCACAAATCCAAGATAAAACAACTTACTGTGGGCCGGGCACAGTGGCTCATGCCTGGAATCCCAGCATTCTGGGAGGCCAAGGCCTGAGCTCAGGAGTTCGAGACCTTGTCTCTACTAAAAATAGAAAAACTAGACAGGTGTTGTGGCAGGTTCCTGTAGTTCTACCTGCTCAGGAGGCTGAGACAAAAGGATCGCTCAAGCCCAAATCTGAGGTTGCTGTGAGCTGTGACACCCCGCCACTCTAGTCAGGGTGATGGAGTGAGCTCCATCTTAAAAACAAAAAGCTTGCCAGCATATCATGATTGCTTTTGGTGCAGAAAGAGTTATCTACAAAGGTCAACACCTACTTATGATTTTTAAGTCTCAGAAAATAGGAAAGGTAACTGTCTTAGCTTCATAGAGGTTTTTTACACACACATCAGTCCAGCTGAGTTGAAGGATGCCCACTAAGGTGCCAGTCTACACACCAGAGACTGAGCATTGAAACACAGTAAGAAAAGGATGAGGGAAGGACAGAGACAAAAAAAAAAACGAAAAGCAGAGACCCAAAGAAACTAAGATCCACTACTGCAACTAAGGAGTCAGTCAAATAGTATCACAATAGGAGCTACGATACCAGCCACAAGGTCAGAAAAACTGACTTTAAGTATTCAGGAGATCATTTAACAAAACACATACGAGGATATTACGAGGAAAGTTAACAAAATTTTCTATTAATGACATAAACGAAGACTGAGTGAGTAGAAAGATGTCACAATGTCAAGATTTTAACCCTTTCTAAAGCCACCCACCATCAAGTCAAGGTGATCCTAAGAAACGACCCTCCGTCACTTCTGAGGAACTTTACAAACATTCTAAGTTTATTTAAAAGAGTAAAGTCTGTAGACAGACACCTCACTTTCTGGCACAGTGAGTCAACAGGAGAGAATGGGCTCCTGCAGCCCTTCTTGGGGAAGCCTGGAGGGCCAGGAGGAGCCAGGCTGACAGGTCAGAAACAAAGGTAACTTTCCCCTGCCCAAGGCCAAGGGCTGAGGCCCAAGGTCTGAAAAGACAAATCCATATACTAAAGAGAAGTGAACAGAAGAAAATGCCGGGCTGGGCGCCCATACCTCAGTGGTTACAGCGTCAGCCACGTGCTGCAGGGCTGGTGGGTTTGACCCCGCCTGAGCCTGCTAAACAAACAAAAAAAATAGCTGGGCATTGTGGCGGGTGCCTGTAGTCCCAGCTACTTAACAGGCTGAGGCAAGAGAATCGCTTGAGCCCAAAAGTTTGAGGTTGCTGTGAGCTGTGATGCCACAGCACTCTACCAAGAACGACAAAGTGAGACTCTGTCTCAATGAAAAAAAAAAAAAATGTTGGAAGATGCTACTTTTAACCTGGGCTGGGGATCCCAAAAGCACAGAAGAACAAAAGTTTGGTGGATCAGCCCAAATGGGCTTTGGGCTTCCTGTTCAAAGCAGG
The DNA here is from genome assembly GCA_963573935.1 of Arctocebus calabarensis. Classification (NCBI taxonomy): domain Eukaryota; kingdom Metazoa; phylum Chordata; class Mammalia; order Primates; family Lorisidae; genus Arctocebus; species Arctocebus calabarensis. Next base: position 9,126 of record CAUYON010087062.1, read on the forward strand.
GGACCACCCTGCTGACAGGCCCTGACCTAGAACGTGCAAGGCTCACAGAGCCACACACAGGGAAGTGGGCCAAGGGCGGGGACAGCAGGAGAGCAGAGCTCAAATGGCAGCCGGGCTTAGGAAGGCACTCCATCTTACCAGCAGACATGCCAAACCATGAACCAGACCTATCACAGGCAAGAAGAGAAACCAGTAAGCAGGCCAGGGTGCCAGAGAACACAGCCCCTCTGCAGACTGGTATAGCACAAGGCCACATCTATCTGCTGATGAGCCACCTCCAGCTGCCACAGGTGTCCCCGTGTCCATAGCACATCCTGACATCTGAGTGTTCACACCAGTTGCCGGAAGCCACTTCAGCCAGAGCTGTCCAGGCCTCAGCATCCTCCCCAAGTCCCCACCCTAAGGGACCTGCCCTGGTCTAGCCCTCACTCGGACAAACTTTCCTCACTTCACTTCCCTTTAGAACCCTCCAGTGACTCTCACCACCACAAGTGTTACTCAGGCCAAACAGTCCTTGCCACGGACAACCTCTTGCGACACCCTGAGCATGACAGACACAGCTGAGCGCTGAGCATTCTGGCTGAGGGATGGAGAGGGAGGCAGAAGCGGTGGCTAGTGATGCGGCTGCAGGAAGGACCAGGTTGGCCCTACGGAGGGCCTCCAAGGATCATGACAGCAATTCTCCATGGATGTCCCTGACACCAGAGGAGTGGAAGACATGACACCTGTCCTGCAGCCCCAGGACAGGTGCTGACTTGGTGTGACATGCAGCCTGGTGGGACAGGCCCCCAGAGCCAGGGCCCGTAGTCCTGTGAGGGAACCATGCCTGGTGAGACTCTGGGAGGGCCTGGGGTATTTTCTGGGGAGATTCAAGATGAGACCTTTACTCACACCGAGCCGACAGGGCTGGGCGAATGTTTCTGAAGCAGCCATCACCCAGAGGAACCTCTGAGAAAGGGAGACACAGCACCTGGTGAGGATGTCAACCACACTGCCCTCTCCAAAGACGCCAGTGGAAGCTGTGGAAACTCAACAAGGGAGTCCAGAGACGCTATAGGGAGGACATTCTAAACTGACCTCCGGGCAAGGACCGAGGGTCCACGGCCCACACCACAGCCCTTCTCAGGGGCCCTAACACACTATATGGCTATCACAGAGGACACAAAATGACCCCCAGGGGCTGACAGACTCCAGACAGCACAGGGAAGGTGGTGGGAGGTCCTAATGTGATACACAGAGGCCATGTGAGGATGCAGCCCCAGGCGGGTAGTCCTTGCTCTTGGAGGCTGTGCCTGACCCACCAGCTGACCCTTCGCATGATCCAGAACATGGTCCCTTCTACCACTCAAGTCAGTGTTGGTGGGCATCATACAGGAATAGGAGGATGAGACACGGGAGACAGAGGGGCTGAGGGTGACAGCTCTGGTTTCAGGGGCTCAGAGATAGACCCAGAAGAAAACATGCTATTTCATAAAAACACGGAACTGTGTGCTCACGATGGGTGTATTATACACAGTAAGATACCTCAGCAAAGCCAAGGACAGCACGCAGGACGTCACTCTGGACCAGCAGCTTGTTGACTCAGCTGCTTGGGACCACTGGGCAGAAGCTGCTGGTCTCTCCCCTCAGCCACACTGAGCTGTAGTCTCAGCAATTTCCACAAAAAGTCCCTACCGGACAAGCAAAATCCTACCTACACAGCTTCTGAACACACATGACTCTCCTGACAGGTAAGAAAATCCTCCATCTTCTACAACCATAAGTCACTGCAGCCTTTAACTGCTGGCCTTGAGCAATCATTCTCACCTCAGCCTCCCAAAATGCTACGGTTATAGGCATAAACCACCATGCCCAGCCTTTTTAGGGCAATATTTTTCTTTTCTTTTGCTCTTTGTGTTATTTTCAGTCTCTATTTCATTAAGTTCTGCTCTGATCTTTGTCTTTTGTTTTTTTTGAGACAGAGCCTCAAGCTGTCACCCTGGGTAGAGTGCCGTGGCATCACAGCTCACAGCAACCTCCAATTCCTGGGCTCAAGCGAGTCTTCTGCCTCCACCTCCCAAGTAGCTGGGACTATAGGCGCCCGTCACAACGCCCGGCCATTTTTTGATTGCAGCCGTCATTGTTTGGCAGGTCCAGGCCGGATTGGAACCCGCCAGCCCTGGTGTACATGGCTGGCACCTTAGCCCGTTGAGCCACAGGCACCAAGCTTCTGCTCTGATCTTTATTCTTTCCTGCTACTAATTTTTTTCTTTTTTTTTGTTTGTTTTTTACTTGGCTCTTCTTGTTCCTTTTTTTTTTTTTTTTTGGTAGTAGGCCTGGGCTGGGCTCAAACCCACCAGCCTTGGTGTACGTGGCTGGTGCCCTACTCACTGAGCTGCGGGTGCTGAACCCTATTTAGGGCAATACTAAAATTACTTGTCACACCCCCAACTACTGCTGTCTACAACGGGAGAAAGACAAGCATAGGGACACCTGGCTTAGGAGAGTTCAGCATGAAATGATCAATACCCACAGCTACCTCATCCACGTCACAGGACTGATGAAAACCTCCAGACTACACAGGATGGTGGAAAAGTGGCTGCTGCAGGTGACTGCAAAAAGCCCCATTGGGCCAAGCATGGTGGCAGACACCTGTAGTCTTGCTACTCGGGACACTGAGGCAGAAGGATCATCTGCACCCAGGAGAGGGAGGTTGCTGTGAGCTATGATGATGCCACTGTACTCCAGCCTGGGCAACAGAGTGAGACTCTCGCCTCAAAAACACAAAAAACAAAGCCAAAAAGCCCACCCGCATGGACAAGGAGAGAGTGATACGGGGAGCAGAAGCAGAGTGCTGTCAGACTTGGCTGTGGGGCAGCTACGTGGGCACATGCGTTTGTCCAAACCCACTGAACTATGCCTTTAAAATGGCTGCCCCAATACAAATAGCTTAAAACAACTTCCCCAGCAGATGAAAGCAAGCCTAGTAACCCTGCCACAACACTAGGCTGACCAGCTGCCATCACATGAGACCACCGTGGCTGCTGTCTCAGGGCCAGACCCCGCTTACCGATTCTGGCTCCTGTTGGGGCTCCTGGCCAGGCTTGGACTTCTTTGGCTTGGAGGGGCCTCCAGGGCTGGAGAGGGACTTGGGTGGCTTGGTTGAAGGCGCCGGCAGAGATCTCGTAGACCCAGAAGGTCCTCCCAAGCGCTGACCCCCACCAGAGAAAGGAACAAAGGGGGCAGGGGTGGACGCCTTCCCACTCTGCTCCTCTTCAGTGTCGGCTGGCCTTGGGCCCAGGACACCCACGCGGCTGGTCCCAGAGGTTCCTGGGTCATCCACACGGCCCTGGTCACCTCTACTGGGTTCCCCTGAGTTCAACAAAAGCTGAGGGCTGTTGGCTGAGGCAGGGGATGGTGGGCTCCCGGGGGCTTTGCTCCTGGGGCACCCCGGCTCCTGCTTGCCTGCAGGGTGGCAACTCTTCATGGCAAACCTAGTGGGGAACCCAAAACGGGGGAACCGGTTTTTGCCACACTCTCTGGGGACACCCCGCACCCTCCCTGAAGACACCTCACCTCAGGGCAGGAGACACCAGGACAGCCGAGCAAAGCTCCTCTTCTGTCCTCCCCGCCTCCCACCACATTTGAGCCCCCGTGCCCCTACCTGATGGTAGCGCTGCCCCCGGTGAGGCCCAGCGACTGCAGAGCTGTGGCTCTCAGCGCCGCTCCTCCAGTCACCTGCAGGGGAAGTGAGGAGAACAAGTTGGACTGTGCCCTGGACCTGGAGGGCCCACCAAGCCCATGCTGACAAAGCTCCCACAAGGCTCAGACCCGGACCCCAGCCCACCAGAGACCCCACCATTCCCTGCCCACTGGCCAGCCCACCTCCCCTAGCCTGGACAATATCGCCAAGTTGGCTCTCCACACTCCTCTGCTCTGTTCCCTGACCTCACTGACCCTGTCCTACCCAACCCTCACACCCAGCCCTTGCTGATCCATTCACTCTGCCAGGGCTGGCCTGAGCCTGGCCTGCTGGTGGGTGAGGACCCGATGACTGTCTGTCTCCCAACCTAGTCTGGACTTCTAGGCTGTGACCCAAGCCCACTGGGGCCTGGACCAGCGAAGCCAGGCTGAGTGGAGGACACTCTGCCACCCAGACCCTCTGTCCAAAGCCAAAGGCTGGTGACAGGAAGGGGCTGGAATATGTTGTCACCCATGGGGGGAAGGAGAGGCCCAGATAGGAGAATCTACATCTGTAAGATGGAGGCCACAAGCAGCCAGGCAGACTAAGCTGGCCACATCCCTGGATCAGGGTCACCCAGCTCCATGGATGAGCCACAAAGGGTCCAGCACCATTGGGTGGGCTGAGATGAACTGGTAGCACCCACTATTTTAAAGCCTCTGAGCTGGGTGGGCCCCCAAATCAACACCTGGCTTCATGGGCTCTGCCTTGGCCAGCTCTACCACCTCACAGAGCAGCCCCCTGGCCAGTGCTCCTCAGGGACACTGCCCATCCTCCTCTGTGCTGCCCACCCAGAGTGGGCAGGGCTCAGGCCTAGCTGACCTATTGCTGATCTCTACAGAGGGCAGAGGAGCTGCCTCTGGTGGGCACAGTCCTAGGGCTGGGCCCTGCACACCCAACACGAAAGCCCAAACACCGCAGTTGAGACCTGGGTCCCTGAGGCCTGGCAGCCTGTCCTTCTGGGTACCCTCCCACATCCCTCTCCTCTCAGCCTGTAGCCCCCAGCCCCCAACTCTGGGTCAGGGAGCCTCCCACTGGGGACAAATGAGGGCAGTGTCCCAACCACACCAGGGCCCATCCAGGGCCCCCTGGGCCAGCAAAGGGCTCATGGCCGGGGAGGAAACAAAAGGTCCCTATGAGGCCAGGAGACTGTGCGCTGGGAGGGTCCCTGCAAGGCAAGCAGGGCCGACAGGCAGGCAAGACCTTGCTGCCAGGCTTTGCCTGAGCATTCGGTTTTGAAAAGGATCAAAACATGGAGCAAAGCAAATATTTATTAAATGAAACCACTTTTGTGACTCTCAGGCTTTGGGAGAGGCTGAAAAAACAAACAGGGCGCTGAGGGAGGTTTCAGGAGCAGCCCAGGCGGCCGTGGCCAGGCTCTGGTGGGCCAGCCGTTCCCGTTTTTTTTCCATGAAACACATCACGCTTTCAGGAGCCTAAGTCTCCCGCCGCTGCTTTGAAGACAGGCCGGGGGAAGGTGGGTTTTCCCGGCAGGCACTGGACTGAGTCTGCGTGGCAGCAGTCACCTACCTCATCCCGCATGTACACGCACACAGGGGTTGCCCCACCTGGCAGCTGCAGACACTCCCTGGAAAGAGAGGAAACAGAACATCAGGGACATACGAGGCCAGGAAGGACAGCTAGGGACCCCAGGACACTGTGGAGGCCCCAGGCCTGGGTACAGAAAGTGAAGGGCAAGGCACCAGCCCACCCCCTCCAGTACAGTACCCCAGGCTCAGGGCCACAGTCCTCAGCCCAGGCAGCTCTGGCCTGACTGAACTCTCCTGGGCCCCCAACTGTATCCCACAACCACCAGAAGTTGGTAGCCAGCAGTGGGGCAGAGCCCTGAAGGGGCCTTGGCAAATGGTCAGCCTCCACAGTCTCAAAGACCTCAGCCCTGGTAGCACGAGGCGCGGAGGCCACAGCCACATGGAAGAACGGCAGCATCGAGGCTCCTGTGCTGAACAATGGGAGTCTGTGGGTACTGGGACCTGGGCTTCCTTTTTTTTCCTTTGGCAGTCTCATTCTGTCACCCTAAGTAGAGCACAGTGGCATCACAGCTCACAGCAACCTCAAACTAGAGCTCAAGCAATCCTCCTGCCTCAGCCTCCTGAGTAGCTGGGACTATAGGTGGCCGCCACCATGCCCTGCTAGTTTTTCTACTTTTGTTAGAAACAAGGTCTCCTGCTTGCTCAGGCTGGTCTTGAACTCCTGAGCTAAAGTGATCCTCCCACCTCAGGTTCCCAGAGAGCTGGGATCGGAGGCCTGAGCCACTGCACCCAGCTGAGACCTAAGCTTTCATCTGACACTATCCCCTAGGAGAGGATCATCAGTGATCCCCAAAACAATCAGGACCAGCTCAGCAAATCTGTTAAGTGGACTCCCAGCAAAGAAGGCCAGTCCCAGAGACCACACACTGCCACAGGCTGTCTCTTCTGCTCAGACCCCAAGGGAGGATCCTGGGCAGAAGGCAACGGTCTTCCAGAGGGGCAGGAGCTTCTGTTCTCAATCCATGCTACACATGGGAGTCACGACCCCACCACATCCTAGCTGTTTGACCTCAGGCCACGATGTGTCCCCAAAGCCTAGACATGTCCTCCTCCTAAAGCACCACCAGACTCCCATGGGCTGTGTAGGGCAGGGCAGGAGTGGCTCCTAAAGGGCTCTTGATGACTCCTGAGATGGTGATTATCACCCAAAAAGAAAGCAAAGCTGAAGGCAGCAAAATGGCACAGAATATTAGGGAATTCTGGGCCCAAGTGCCCAGATACACATGGTGCATCCTCCGGGCAGTGGCACAAGCACCTAGGGCCACTTGGCTGTTGACACAAACTGAGGATACAGGACAAAGGAGAGTTGAGAGGGGCGATGGGCTCTTCCCATGGTCTGTAGCCCCTTCCTCGTCCTCACACATCACTGGCAGATGGAGGGATGGAGACCCACGGCCTCTCTCCTCCCAGCTACGGATGTGCATGTAGGCAGGATGGCAGCGGGTGTTCCCCTCACCTGACTTCTTCCCCATCTTTCTTTTTTTTTTTTTTTTTTTTTTGTAGAGACAGAGTCTCACTTTATCACCCTCCATAGAGGTAGAATACCGTGGTGTCACACAGCTCACAGCAACCTCCAGCTCCTGTGCTTAGGCGATTCTCTTGCCTCAGCCTCCCAAGTAGTTGGGACTACAGGCGCCCACCACATTGCCCGGCTATTATTTTTGTTGTGGTTGCAGTTTGGCGGGGGCCAAACTTGAACCCACCACCCTCGGTATATGGGGCCTGCTCCCTACTCACTGAGCCACAGGTCTGCCTCCCCCTCCCCGTCTTTCTGAGCAGCAAGCTCCTGGTGAAACACATGCACACTGCAGGCAGTGGTGGACATGTGGTAACATGTTCATACATACCAGACACAGTGACTGACCCAACTCACCGGCTGAGGGGCGGTCACGTCTGCATTTCCTAGCACAGCAGCACAAAACTCACCCTAAATCCCAAAAGCCTATCCCCAGGCTGACAGATGCCCCCAGGTCCCCATTCTCTAGGAGGCTCAGCCTTAGATGAGGCAGCTTTGCTGGTGACCAGGAGGATGCGAGGACTAGGCGGCTAGAACATCCAAGCATAAAGCGCACGCGTGCGCGCACACACACACACATGTGCAGAGCACGCAGTCCACACTGGCCTGACACACATGCACACAGAGCCAGCTCCCAGGACTGGGGGCCCCAGAGGGCACCCAGCTAGCTCTCGACCCCACAGTGCTGACAACCCACCTGAGTGAGGAAGACTGCCCTTCCTGAACAGGAGAGGACCCAGCAGTAAGGACTTAGCCCACAGAGAGGGGTAGATCCCTGGCACTTCCCCAAAACTAGCTGCCAGGCCCACCCCAGGCCGTGACTCCACGGGCTGGGCTGGCCCATCTTCCTTTGTTCTTCTTGTTTTCTTTGCTTTTTGCTTTTGCTTGTGTATGTTTACCACTGTGGGGAGTCCCCAGGAGGGTGCCTGCCCCACAGCAGCAGGAGGCAGAGGTGTTGGAGCCCCTTCCCCCGGAGCACAGACAGAATCTGCCCTCAGATCCTCAGATCCCCACAGATCCAGCTGACTACAGAGCCGGGGCCAGGCACAGGGTTGGCATTCCTCTGTGGGGCAGGATGGGTAGCGGGGATCTGGGGAAGGGCAGGGTCCTGTCTACTTCCAATGTGACAGTGACTAGGCTGGAAGGTGGAGTCAAATCACAGACAGGGACCCAGCACAGCAGCCTTGTGACATCAAACGCGCCAGTCCGGCTTTGATGTGTGGCTCCTGGGGGAGGGGTCAGTGGCTGGAGTCCCTTCCCAGTGCAGGATCTGAGAGGAGCCTGCAAACATGCTGGGTGGCAGCAGCAGTGCGCCCAGGGGAGGGGCAGGTGGCCGGCAATCAGCAATTGCTTCCAGACCTGGTAGGGACTGGCCACAGTATGGACACATGGAGAAAATTCCAGGGTGATAAGGAACGGTCCTCTTGTGCACCAGCATAGCATGCAGCCCCGAGCACACAGACCTAGGAGCAGAGCCTGGGCCTCCTAGTGACACTGGGCTAGTCCCCATGCCCCAGGCCACACCCAGCCACTAGACACAGAGACTAGGCCTTGTGAGGTGTGTGTATGGGCACCTGCTCACTGGTTGCACAGGAGGGTGGCCGGGAGAACACATGAGTCCTCTCAGGCCAGTGGACCTCTTCCCCAGTCAGGACCAGAGGCCAGCAGGGACCCAGCTGAGGCAGAGTTGCTGCTAGTGGCCTCACAGACGTTCCTTACCCACCACGAAGCTCATGTTCACCACCAGGATGGACCCTCTGCCCAACTGGACCTGGCACCCAGTAAGGCCCAAGTACCTATGTCACCTCGGGCCCTCTACCTGTGTCACCTGTTTGGGTCTGACCAAGCTAGGATGGCGCAAATATAAGCGCTATCAATAAAAATATGGCACTAGCACGCTCCCCACACAGGAAGGACAGAAGCCCTCAGGCTGTGACTTCAGGCAGAGCCATTCCTCTTGGCTCAGGGGGCCCCTGAGGGCACAGCCCCATCCCAAGGGCCCCACCCACCACATGATAGTCCAGCCTTAGCTCAGGCCCAGGGAGCACGGAAGCCCAGGTCAGAGTCACGGGAGGAATAAGTCACTCAGAGTCACAGGAGGGAAGAAGCCTCTGGTCTTCCCACACCAACCAGGTGCAGATGAGGACCAGAAAGGCTCAGGTGGGCCACGTGGCTGAACATACAAACCCACCCTGTCTCACCAGCAGGCCCCTGAGGCCCCAGGGCTCCCCTGGCCTTCCCAGAGTCACAGCTTTTACTGTGGGAAGAAGGGAGTCGGGTGCTAAAACAGACCGGAGGACTGGACCTGGGCGAGGAGCTCAGCCTGGGGCAGGGTGCCCCTAAGGAAAGGCAAATGCCCTCTGCAGAAGAATCTATTAACTTGATCTTTACAAAAATCACACTTTTCTTTTCCTTTTCCTTTTTTTGTTTTGAAATAGGGTCTTTATCTGTCCCCAGGCCGGAGTACAGCGGCCTTATCGCAGCTTACTACATTCTCCGACTCCTGGGCTCTAGCGATCCTCCTACCTCAGCCTCCCTAGCAGCTGGGACCACCCATGCGCAAAGCAGGCAGCTCCATGCAGGCTGCAGCAAACATGGCTTGGCTCCTCTTGAATGTGCTGGGCTTCCAGCCACTGACAGGGAACATTCTCAGGCTCCTCCCAGCTCTTCACTGTGGTCAATCCAGACATCAGCCTCATGCAAGGCCCCCTGGCGACCCTGTCCCTTGTGGGACAGCTGGATACAGCCTACTGCATTTGCTGCCCCAGACCCTCTGTGGGCCGCACAGACCTACACAGTGATCCCTTTTCTCACATGTGACCTCCTATAGCTCACGCTACAATAACCCACCCTCCCCACCTGCAGGAAGCATGTTTGGATAACACCCTAGTCTCCAACAGTGTGTTGGCCATGAGACCCTCCCTCTCCCTCTGTCTCCTGGTGCTGAAGGGCCCCGTGTGGAGCCTAAGTGTTCCCTGTACCCCCAGGGTCTGTAATTATGAATCTTCATATCCATATTCTTTTTTTTTTTTTTTTTTGGCCAGGGCCAGAACCCACCACCTCCAGTATATGGGGCCAACGCCCTACTCCTTGAACCACAGGAGCTGCCCCATAACCGTATTCTGTCTGAATCGCTGAAGGGTGCTCTCCATCTGAAAGACCCTAAGTTAAAACAGGCCCTAGCTGGGCAAATGGGGAAGAGTGCCCAGAGGTCAGCATGGCTATCTACACCCACCCACTGGGTAGTTTGTTAGGCTATAGGGAAAATGGGGTTACTCAGGGCCAGCAGCCCAGAAGGTCACCCTTGCTGGGTGTCTCTGCAGCAGAGTCAGATGGAGGGGAGCGGCCAGCCCCAGGTGTCACCCACATCAGATTTGGAAGACTTCAAACCCAACAGAGGTACATAAAACACTTCATTTTTCTACTGATTACGCTTGTTCAAAGGATTAATATTTTCAGTATATTGAGTTAATTATACATATTACTAAAATTAATTACTCCCATTCTTTTCTTTTCTTTTTTTTTTTTTTTTAGAGACAGATTCTCTTTGTCACCCTTGGTAGAGTGCCATGGCTTCACAGCTCACAGCAACCTCAAAATTGGGCATAAGTGATTCTCTTGCCTCAGCTTCCCAAGCAGCTGGGACTACAGGTGTCCACTACAACACCTGGCTATTGTTTTGATTGTAGTTGTTCATTGTTGTTTGGCAGGAGCAGGTTGGGTTCGAACCCACCACCCTCGGTGCTTGTGGCCAGCACCATAACCACTGTGCTAAGGGCACTGAGCCCCCCATTCTTATTTTTTCTTTAACATAGTTATGAGAACATCTCAGTTACCCACTATGGCCTACACATGTGCTCTCGTGGCATTCCCAGTGGCCAGTGCTGGGGGACCAGAGCTGAGCCATGGGCCACTCTCCATGTGATGCCCGTGCAAAGGTGCTGCTCCCTTCTAAACATGCGCCAGCTCCCACCCCAGGAATCACCCATGAAGCAGGCTTTATTCCACAATACCTCGCTAACCTCCACAAGGCTGTTGAGTGGGCTGTGTGGCCTGCAGCCCCCTAGCCAGGATACCCCAGCACAGCCCTTAGATCACCCTTTCCCTCTTACCCCTTCTGGAAAGTGTCAAGGGAGAAAGCAGGTCCTACCTGTCCTACCCTGTGGGGACTGGAATTCCCAATGCTGCCTGTGTAGGCTCAGGCTACCCCAGAGCTGCTGAGCAACGGCCCCCTCCCCTCATACGGACCTATCAGGGACCAGCTGCTCACCAGTACTTAATCCTCGTGGTGGAGGGGCTGGAAATACAACCCGCCTTGGGGTCTTGCTCATGGAACTGAGTGCCAGCAACCAAGACAAAGCTCAGATCCGCACTTTTGGAATGAAATTAAAAGAAACTCCACATCTAGGTCCAGCAAATCCACCTGTGTAAAAATGTCCTACAAGAGGATGGGGACTGTTGGAATGCAAAGATACCCACCCACGGCCTGATGGGCCCTGTTCATGCGGTGGCATCCCGGTACACAGAGGAGGCCACATCACAGCCAGGGAACAGTGAAAAGGGGGTCACCATAACAGAAGCTATGGAGAGACATCTGTGCCACGTGCACCAGCAAAAGTCAGGCACAAGTCACCTTGCACAGTTGCTGGTTTACACACTGAAGTGGACTCGTGAACACATACTACACACATACCCAACTGTCACCAGGCCCACGGTTGTGTGGAAGGGCAGTGGGCCCCTCCCCTGCTGCTTTGCTGACCCCCGTTCCTTAACCACATGGTACCTAAGAGACTCCCACCCCAGCTCTCAGGACCTCTCAAGCCAGCAGGCTCCCTGGAGACTTTTCCAGACTCCTGCCATGGGGTGCCTGGGCTGCCACATCTGGGAGCCATATCTAGTGGGTCCATGCTCACCTAACCCCACAGTTTGTCCTTGACTATGCAGGCACTCCCAGTCTAGAAGGCCCCAAGTCTTACCCTCCCCAGAGAAGAGCATAGAGCAAGAGGAAGCCAGGATCCCACTGCTTCTCCATCCCCACCACACCACTGCCCAGTCCGAGGTTTGCTCCAGACCTAGTGATACTGGGTTCAGTTCCTGGGCCTCATCCTACAGACTATCTCTTTCTTAGTTCCCTCGCTTGGTGCATTTTGGGAGGGAGAGGAATCACATGCTTGTGCTCAGCCCACACACACCCCCATCCCCAACAAGCCTCCATTTGTTCTCAAACCCCCTTTGAACCTGGCCCCACAGCCACTGGGAGTGCTCATGCTAGGGTCTCTGAGACTGCAGCCCCTTTGGCCATCAGCATGACACCTGCCACACTGTCGGCACAGGTTGTCTCTGGTGGCCTGAGCCTCCCCCCACCGGGGCCACCTCGAGTGCCCAACCAGTCACCTTCATATGAATGGGAACTGCAGTGCCAGGCCCTGTTCTTGGCACTCAAAACACCTGACTCCTCCACCTACAATACAGATGTGGAGACAGGTACAGAGGGCGAGCAACTCCACTAACACTAAACAGGAGACACCACAACCCCCTGAAGTCCCTTCCACTCTGCCACTCAGGCCTTTAAAAGTGGACAAAGACTTCCAACCCACACCAAGAGGAATAAAGTTTAAACCACTAACCAACAGAGGGAAACACATCAATTATTAAGATTTTCTTTTCTCACAAGGGAACCTGGCTCGGTGCCTGTGGCTCAAGCGGCTAAGGCACCAGCCACATATACCTGAGCTGGCGGGTTCAAATCCAGCCTGGGCCCGCCAAACAACAATGACAGCTGCAACCAAAAAAAAAAAAAATGGCCAGGCATTGTGGCGGGCACCTGTAGTCCCAGCTACTTGGGAGGCAGAGCAGGAGAATCGCTTGAGCCCGAGAGTTGGAGGTTGCTGTGAGCTATGATGCCACCGCACTCTACCCAGGGTGACAGCTTGAGGTTCTGTCTCAAATAAAAAACAAACAAACAAAAAAAAAAAAAAAAAACAGGTGGCACCTGTGGCTCAAAGGAGTAAGGCACTGGCCCCATATGCCGGAGGTGGCAGGTTCAAACCCAGCCTCAGCCAAGAAAAATAAATAAATAAAAGGGAACCTAAACCTCACGGGATTTGGCAACTGAGGAGTTACCACACATATCTGAGGGTCCCCAGAACACTGATTCGGTGCAGAAAAAGCACGTAGGCAGAGGGCTGACCCCGCACCCCACTTCACCATTCGCCAGGCCCTCAGGGATGTCTCAGGCCCCCACAGAAGCGCATCCTTGCTCTTCTAAAAGAGCAAGGCCGGGATGCTGTGCCAGAAACTCGGTCAGAAGAGTCGCAGGTGACCCACTCCTGCCGGTGCCAACTAACAAGCCGGAAGCCCACACTCAGCCTCCCACCCAGGCCACCAAGCGCCAAGTGGCACTGGCCAGTCGGGTAGAGTCCCCACCAAAGAGGGTGGGGAAGAGCCAGGAACCCACCTGCCGACACTCACCTGGTCTGTGGAAAATGGCTTAGAAGCTCCCAGAGGGTTTGGCCTGAACAGAAAGTGTCCTGCAACCTGGAGCCATCATCCAGCTGCACTGCAATGCGAACCTGGAGAGGTCAAGACATGTGGACTGTCAGGAGGAAGGTGACCATCCCAGCACAGCCCAGCTGGGCCCCCGGGAGAAGGGCTGCCCTCGTGTGTACTCTGGAAATGGAGGAGCACAGAGCTGCCCCCATACAGGGGGAGGTGCTGTGGGAGGGAGACATATTTAAAGGGCCGGTCCTGTCCTTCATCAGAGTCCAGCAACAGCCTCCCAAGAGACTGACCTGAGCTGTTCCCAGATTCCTGACCCGCAAAAGCCACGTGAGATGGTGAATGTCTGCTGCTGTCTTAAGATGCCAAGTTTTAGGGTAATTGTCATTCAGCTATAGGTAACCAAGACATTGTATTTCATGCTTTTATTTATTTTTGGAGACAGTCTTACTATGTTGCCCTCGGTAGAGTGCCGTGGCATCACAGCTCACAGGAACCTCAAACTCTTGGGCTCAAGAAATTGTCTTGCCTCAGCCACCCAAGTAGCTGGGACTACAGGTGCCCGCCACAACGCCTGGCTATTTTTGTTTGTTTGCAGTTGTCATTGTTTGCCCTGGCTGGATTCGAACCTGCCAGTTCCGGTGTATGTGGCTGGTGCCCTAGCTGCTGAGCTACAGGCGCCAAGTCGAACATGTTACTTTATAAGTCTATTTTTCATGCTTATGTCTCTAAACAGAAGCACAAGACTATAACCCCAAAGCAAGGAATCTCCCTTATGGTTTCTCTGCCAAGCGACAGTCACCCTAGGGCACGGCTACAAAGCCCAGGCACAGACACACATCGACACCCGCTCCTGTCAGAAGCATCTGCTATCCAAACCACAGCCTGGCCTGACGTTTTCACCACAGGACTCTTCCTTACGTGCACACTGACGTTAACTCTCAACAGTGCACAGGGAAGGTGCTCTGTGTGAGCACATGTCACAGGCTCCTTTTTGCTCCCATGGTCTTGGGGAACCCCCACAGGAACCCAGGGCTCCTTCTACGTAGCAGCTTGAAGATCACAGTTGTAATGGGAGAAGACTGGTGTTGAGGTCAGTCCCAGCCCCCTGACTCTGGTGCTGGCCAGTGGTAGCAGCAGAGCTACTACTGCTCCCAAGGCCAAGACTCCTGGTCTCTTGACAAAGATAAAAATCTGCTTCCCTGGCTCGGCGCCTGTGGCTCAACGAGCTAAGGCGCCAGCTACATACACCTGAGCTGGCGGGTTCCAATCCAGCCCAGGCCCGCCAAACAACAATGACGGCTGCAACCAAAAAATGGCCGGGCATTGTGGCGGGCGCCTGTAGTCCCAGCTACTTGGGAGGCGGAGGCAGAACACTCACTTGAGCCCAGGAATTGGAGGTTGCTGTGAGCTGTGATGCCACAGCACTCTATCCAGGGTGACAGCTTGAGGCTCTGTCTCAAAAAAAAAAATCTGCTTTCCTCTGTGATGGGAGGACATACAATTACATAAGTAGAGGACCAGCATGGCAGGAAGGAGAGAGCAGTTGTACTATGGCTGCTGATTTTGTCTACAATAACCCTACTCATGCTCACTAAAACTTCTAGAACCTGAAAATTCTGGACTTGGTGAAGAGCAGTGGACACAGTCAGAGTGTGGCTGGGGTCCTGCTGCAGGGGGCCTGGAGCAGCCCTGGGCCCTGCCATGGCCCAGATGAAAAATGAAAGATCCACACAGCACTCCAGGCTCTAAGATTTTGGGTGATTCCATGACAAGAAACATCAGGTTGGTGGGCGAATGTGCTGACAAGCTAAGAAATGTATAGTACAATTAAACTCTCTCTCTCACACACACACACACACACACACAAATAAAAAAGAAAAAAGGAAAAGAAAAAAAAAATTGCATGAAGAATTAGAAGTCTTGTCTCAGTGCCTATGGCTCAATGGACTAAGGCGCCAGCCACATACACCTGAGCTGGCAGGTTCGAATCCAGTCGGGGCCCGCCAAACAACAATGACGGCTGCAACCAAAAAACAGCCAGGCATTGTGGCAGGTGCCTGTAGTCCCAGCTACTTTGGAGGCAGAGGTAGGACACTCACTTGAGTCCAGGAATAGGAGGTTGCTGTGAGCTGTGATACCACAGCACTCTATCCAGGGTGATAGCTTGAGGCTCTATCTCAAAAAAAAAAAAAAAAGATTTGGAAGTTGTAGTGAGAAAGGATGATACTACTGCACTCTAGCCAGGAGACAGCCAGACAGAGCGAAAGTCTGTCTTAAAAAAAAAAAGAGAGAATAACCAAAACTGCATATATTAAGTTCAA